>CM060481.1:3342199-3422199 GCA_030544235.1 Lepturacanthus savala | reverse complement strand
CGTTTATTGACGGTTTGCGAACAACGAATCGATGCATTAGCGCCACCACCTGGTAAGGAGTAACGTTACATACTCCACGCCACCAGCGACTAATATTTATATTAAAGAAAAGTAAAAATAAAGAAAAAAAACATACACACATTTTAAATAATAAATATAAAGTATAAAACACACATTCTTAATCAAATGTACTGTTCTAAGAAACTAAAAAAATGATCTAATAACACTCATTTCTTTGAGTTCTGTTGTAGAATATCTATTGTAATCAAACTGAATGTTTATCTTTCACTTCTTTCATCAGCCTATATTATGTTTGTGTGTTCAAATCTGAATCTGGACTTTATTGTTTGTTCTCTCCCCATGTTGTTGTATTGTTTGCTCCTACAAATCTAAAATTTCCCACTTTTCCATTTATTTTCTTTAGTGTAAAGAAATGAGCGATTGTTGTTGTAGAATTGTAGACTGTAGTTGTTCTTTTCACTGAGTGTCATCACCACATCAACAGATAGAGTCAGAGCACTATTACATATTTCCTAATAAGAACAGTTCATATTTTATTCATCTAAAAAAAAAAAAGATTAACTTGTAGTTAATCTAGTTTTAATTCTGCTTTTACAGATACAAGCTTCATGAATATCATTCATACGGCCTGTTATCTTATCATCTTTTAAGATGACACCACTTTAGCTAACAGCAGTGAACATGCTACAAAGCAATTGGACATTTCATTTGTTTTTCAAATTGTTAGCACATTTTATTTTCTATCATAATTTGTTTTTCATAATGTCAAGTATGTTTAAAAACAAAATATTCTCAGAATCACATAATGAAAAAATAGACAGTTTCACTGATGTCAAGCAAACAAAAAAAAAAAAAAACAGCTGATAAAATACAATTGCTACTATTTAATAGTTGTATCTATTACAATCCAAAGGACCTTCGGTGGGACAGTGGAGAAAAGGAAATCTTATTTGTAAATTTGCCTGTTCCCCTCTTGTAGAAGAAACCAAACACATTCAGTCAGTCGGATGTTGATGAAGATGAAGACTTTTCCCTGTGACGTCAGCTACTGATTCAAGCTGGATTCAAGGCATCAGGATTACTGCACAACCATGGTAAGAGAATTGTATATGTATTTTATAATATTCTATATTCATGTCCTCAAAGTTGATATTTTATGAACTGATGGCATCAGTCACAGTATGAAAGTGCAAATAAATCTAACCTATATTATACACAATCTCAGAGATAATAAGTTAGAGTGGTTCTTACAGGAACAATATATAAGGAACAATATATAATTTTAGGGGCCTCTATTGCTGAGAAATTACAATGTGCGACCTCATGGCGTATCAGAGGATCGTTAGCTTACCTTCCTTCTTTAATTACTCACTATTTGGTTGTTCAGGATTATCTGCAGATGTCTTCTTCTTCTTTCCAAAGTGAACAGAGGCAGTTATTGAAAGGCAGAAACTCGATACAGTGATTAAAAGGCAAAAACACTGAATAGAGAAGTTTCATGTTAACAATCTGTGTTTCCCCAGTCTGGTGCTGCTAACCAGGCTAGCTCCACTTGTTGCTTGGATAACTTTAGATCCAGACATCCAAGACTTCCAAGATCCTTCATCTGGTTAAAGATAGTTTAAAAAAAAAAAAAAAAAAGATGTACTAAAGTGTATCATCAAAATGCAGCAAAAGACTTGATCAGTCAATGAGTGCCTGGGCTGTGATCAAATTAAATTTACAAATAAAATGATAAATTTACAGTCATTTATAGACATTTTAATCAGCAATTTGCATATTGTAGCTTTAAAGTACATCCACAGGTCCAGTCCATGATCAAAATAAAACTGTAAATAAATCCAAGCGATCCACAGGGGACGAGAGAATGGCATCAGGGTAATTCCTACCGAACAGAGAGCACAAATTATTGCATCTCTATGGCCCCTTTCAGGCTCTGTACAAACCTAAAACACATAAACAGAATAAAAGTGCAGATGTAAATGCTCGCTACATACATTGACATTGATGGAACAGCTCCTACCTGGTGGAGAATTTGATAAGTCCTGCTAAACATGAGCGTAATAGTTTGTGATTTAATTTTAACCCGGTTCTAAACATAAAAACATCCCTCTGCCCCACACATATATCATACCTATATATAAAAAAAGAAATTAAAAAAAGTATTTGCAAAATCAGATTCAGTTTCTTTGTTGCTGAAGAGTTGGTCTGCATTTGTATAATAAGTCATGTAACACTCTGATTTATAAATATAACAGATCTGATATGAAAGTGAAATAAGTCTCTTTGACAGCAGGTTGTCTTCCTGTCTGAGTGATGGAGTCTTCTGTTGAAATCTTCTGCTCCTCTCCGCTGCTATCTGCAGGACTGAAAAAGAGGAAATTGCTGTTGAAGAACTTGGTAATGTTGTTAAATTCATAATAATCTTTAAGAAAGTTTCCTTGAATAAGGTCATATATATATTAATAGTGATTGCAGGTACAGAGAATAGAGAAATTGATCAAATGACACACTTCCAGTTTCTTGTTAAGACGTCTACAGTTTGAAATGTATTGATAAATTCTTTAATATTAAATGAAAAACAAATGAATATTTTCTTGAGTTTTAATGTGACAGCTTTATATATATAAAATAAAACAGCAATCCTGCACATGCTCAGTGGTGTACATATGCACTAATAATTATTCTGTATTCTATTATATTTCAGGCAATCTCATGAATTGTGTTCACAAACTGCCAATCTGTTAACTTACCATACTGATTAACCCAGGAAAGGCTGGAACAGGTAACAGACAGACTGGGTTAGCACCTTATTCCTCATCTCCAATCTAATCTATTTTTTATATCTAACAAGCATTTCCTCTCATCGAGGTTATGATATATATTATCCCTGATTGTCAATTTGTTTTTCAAACAGCACTAAATTAAAGAAATGTTCTACATGTACACACAAAAACAGAAATACATATTTAAATGTGAACACAAAGTGAAATAAACTGTATGTAGTTATCTGTTCTCAGTAAATCTGTGCAAATACAACTTTGCACAAACAGTTTAGCAATCAGAGACGCAAACAGGAAGCTAATGTAGCTGTAGAGCTGCTCAAATAATTCATCAATCAACAAAATCAAAAGATAATCAGCAACGATTTTTAATTATCAAAAATTGCTGTTTTCAGCTTGTGACTCTCAATTCCAGCTCCAAACATCTAGAAATATGGAAACTCTAGCTGAAACAGACTAAGCTTTTGCTAGCTAGCAACATAACTAAAGGGGGCGGGACTTACTCCTAATTAACTACAGTTAAAGGTTTGAGGGTGTGTTATGTGCTGCAGGAAATGGACTGTCATTTATTAATCGTTTACATACTGGTCGTTCTTCATAGGCCTGGGATGGAGCAACTTTAGCTGCTGATGTTTCTGCTGATGAACTCTGTAAACTTTTCGTAGCTTCAGCTTGAGTGACCTCCATCATTGGAGTCACCAGGGCTTTGTTTTTCACCAGAGTGCTCAAGACTGAAGACAAGGAAGGAAGGAAGAGAACAGGAATTTGGAATTTAATCTATTGCATAAAAATTACTAAAAGTTCCCTGTTGCTGGACTGGTCTGTACCTTCTCTGGTGAGGTTCTCAGCCGCAGTCATGGCTTTCCCGCCCAGGTCACTGACCATGTTGTCCACCGTGGCCTCGTGGCGGAGGAAGATGGGCCGAACCATGCGGGTGTAGAGGAACTGGGAGCCGTTCCACGATACCGGGACCATGCACCACAACAAGAAAAGACACTGCAACCACAGAGGCATCAGAAACGCATTACTGAACCCACACTTGTTTGGCAAAGATCATCGCTTCTTGAGCGTCGTCTCACCTTAAACGCGTAGTAGAACGGGAACCAGTAGAGGAAAATATCGGAGAAGAACTCTCCGATGCTGAAGATGCCATACACCACCCAGTACGTCAGCCATTTTGTGTCGTCTTCTTTGCTCGGACTTTCAATGGCTTTGATTCTGCAGATATGAGCGAAAACAAACTGTCACTGTGCATCCTTTTATAAGTTCAACATAAGTGTGTAAAGCAAAACCTCACTAGAAACTGGGTTAGGTTAGCTCAAGTTGATACAGTCACTTCATGTTGACTCATCACTGAAATGACTAGTAAATAAGACATTTCTTAAGTTTTAATGGTGCAACCTGATTTAATTAATCACTAGTTTAAATCTAGTAGTCATTTAGACATTAAGCCTGCTAAATTCTAATATGTTTTTGAGCTAAAACCCAATGCATCCACAGCAGGAGTTTCAGCTTGTTTCTACAAATACCTTCATCCACAATTAAAACACCAGAACAGGTTATTCTCCTTCTATTCTCCTCCTCCTTCCACTAGGAACTTAGTGTGGAAACAGTCCAAGAACTTAAGAAAGATTTTACACACAAACTGAGTGATGGATTTATTATCAGCTGACGAAAAACAGCGGTGGAACATTTTTATTCTGTGACACAACAAGCAGATCAGAACGGAAATAAGAATGACTCACGAATAATATGCTGGATAGACAAAACCGATCAGGTTGCAGAGGAGGGAGGCACCATATCCATACACCAGGTACAGTCCTGTCAGTGAGAGGGCACCTGGAAGACAGAGGAGACAGATATCATCATACATTAAAAACAAAGGTCTTAGACTGATTTTTTATTTATCTAATGCAAACTGGATTCTTCAGAATTGAATTCATCTCTTCCTGAGATGTAGAAGTAAGTTATTATAATATGTATCCAAACAGCAACAGGCTTTGTTGAATTTAGGAGGTGAGATGAAGTTAAAAATTCACTTTTGGGTTTACAAGAACCACAGATCTGTTAATATAAGACATGGATGGTGAATTACAAGCTTCACTGCACTTCTCATCAGAAACCTTTATACCATAAGGAAACACCAAGTTGAGTACGGCTTCTTGAATGAGTTTGATGTTAAAACACAGAAACAGTCATGGGCCCAAATGAACATATATACATGTTTTTTGCTGAAATGATTTAGTCCTTTTCCTACTGACCATTAGAGGATGCTTCATAAGCATAGTAGTCTGTACATAACCTATTTATATTCTGCATCATATGTCATACTCATTATAGTCATAACCTGTTCATACATACCATATATACTGTATCATACACTGCACCATAATTATCATAAATTTATTTCAACATTACTGTGGTTTAGTACAAGAGTTCCTCTTTTGTTACTGTACTTCCACCAGAGCTCAACAGGGAAACACTGTGAAAAGACTAAATGTGGCAGAGCTGCAACCGATAGTCGATTAATTGATAAATTGTTGACAATTATGTTAATTGTCAAATATTTTGATAATTAATAGAATTGATTGAAATAAAATGTCCAAATTATCTGGTTACAGCTCCTTAAATTTGATTATTTTCTATAAAAGTAACCTATGATCTTTGGATTGTGGAGTGTTGGTCTGGACAAAAAAATGTAGGACATTTTAGGATGAAATTCAGCTTTGGGAAGAATTTTACACAATTTTATGAACCAAACGATTGATTAATCATTAGATTAATTAACTATCAGAATAATTGTTAGTTTCAGCCCTATAATGTAGCAGATATCCATTTGATATCAGTACCTGAAAATGAAATGATGAAAACCTCTGTTACTGTTCATATGAATATGTGACTGACACTTTAAACATTGTGAACCCGGTAAATTGTTCTCTTTAGCTGCTTTATATTTCAGGATTCTCCTGCTAACATTACGGACAGTAAACCAGTGTGTGACAGCCTCACTGAGCAGGAAGTGCTGTAAAAACTGTCCTACCTCTGATCAGCTTATGAGCCGGTTCACACATGGAGGCTGGTCTGCTCTGCTGTCTCTCTGAGGATAATCTGCTTTAACTTTACTGCAGGAGAGTTTGGAGAGTGGGGGACACTGTGCACCAGGCACTAGTGACATCATGTCCTGCCTCCCCGTGTGTGTGTGTGTAAGTGTGTGTGTGTGTTACTGATTCACTGTATGACCATCAGTGTGGTATGAATAGACTGCTGTTCCTGCTCAACTCGATGCAGCGTCCTGTAACAAACTGATTTTACATAGATGCTGGAGGCTTATCAATAGTGATTATTTATCATAAAAGGTTTTGATCGCTCCACTGCAACAATGATCCCTTAAAACTTTAAATGTCCATCATTGCCACCTCCCTATGACACAGTGTGTCCAGAGTCATTTAAAAGTGTATTGTTGCTTTATATGAGGCTTCAGCAGTCTGAATAATCATATCAAGTTGATATCTGATACATTTATGGCATCAATTCCCATCTTTGTGAGTCCTTGTTGAGCTGTGGCGAAGTACAGTAACAAAAAGAGGAAGATGGCTGAACTGTAACGTTGAAAGAAATCTACTTGATTTGCCTCATTGGATGACTGAACCATAAAATATATTTTTGCAGAGAAAGAGGGCTGTGGATTTTGTCCCTCATCATGAAAACAGGACAAATGATTACAGCAAGAAAAACAGGTTTCCATGTTTATTTGGGCTCCTGACCGTTGTTTTAGGACAGACTTGTAAAGTTGTAAACGCGTCCTTTCAAAGCTAAATTAAATACATTCATATTTAATAATAGAACATTAGCCAAACTATAAAAAAGAAGCAATTGGATTTATTTAGTGAATGGGCATTAACCAAATGATATTGAACTTAGTTGGTGATGATAACACTTGATTGTGTGATAACTGAAAAATGGCATGATGTCATGACACCTGAGCAGCTTGGACCATGAGATTATTATGATTATTCTCAGAGCAACAATATTCTTCACTGTCTATAATCAATATCCAGAGTCTCTACAGGCTGATAACAAGGAGAGCATAAGAATCAAGTTCAGCTTCAGCTCTGGTTTGGTCTCCACCAGCTTCCGAGAATCATAACTGGCTCGTTAGCTGCTGGATGTTCCACAGGTAGGTAACTCCACAGCAGGGAACTAAGCAGGTAAAGTACAACTGGTATGAACCAGAAAAGAAATGACCTGGAAAATCAAAACTAGCAGCTAAAAGCTGATTTAATATATAACTATAGAATTTTAAATAACTTCAACCACAAAGAATAAACAACATGGATGTGACCCAGAAACAGTCACAGATTTGTGACAGCTGCTGTGACTCGGTTGCTGCCATTAGGCTTCATGTTCACTAGAGGATTAACTGAATCCTCTTCAGTTTTCTATGACACAAACTTACCAAACACAAACCAGAAGGATATGAGAACCGACCTGAACATGATCATGATCCGGTGAGAAAACAACAACAACAAACCTCACGTACCCACTGCGATGATCTTCTTCTTGATCCCGGTGTTTTCCTCCAGCTTCCCCAGGAAGTCTGTGACCACGTTTTTCTCACTCAGAAACTTGTCGGCTTTGTCTCTGATGGAAGCGAGGATGTCCAGCAGGCCCATGGTCCTCAACCAGGTCCTCAAATAACAGAGGACAGAGGACAGGGGAAGATGACCTGCGTGAGAGAGGAACCACAGCAGAGTGTTAATCCTCCAGCAGAGACAATCTGCTTTAATGAAAGGGGGAGGAGGAGGAGGTGGAACCAGGTACTGCATCAAAACAACACAGTTACTGACATTTACTCTGTGCAGTTAGGGTGGACATTTATGCAATACGCTTGGTTGAGCATCATGCAATAATTTATTCTATTCATGGGCCTTGTGCAATTGTTTTGCAATTTTATCTGTCGCCTCTGTCCTTGTGTCAAAGACAATTTTCTCCTAAGCAGGAGACTAAAGATTTATCTAATCTTAATACTCAAATTAATTTTGATAACATCAAACTTCTCTTTACAAACAAGCCAATATCACTCAGATATCCTGCTGTATAGATATGGAAATATCATCAGCTTGCTTTCATTAACCCTCATGTTGTGTTTGTTTAATGTTAATTAATTTGGTGTTTATGGTCCAATTTGACCGTTCCATTAAGACTCATCATAAAAAATGTAATAATACACCTTTTGCTGTGTTAGATTTTTGTAATCAGCATAACTTCTTGCTAACATTTCAACTTTTGAACTTCCATTTGTTATTTATGGCCTGTATGTGTCAGTAATTTGAACTTAAACATCTTAAATTCAAGTTCTGAAAATCACAATTTCTGGATTATTTTGACTAAAAGAAGTAATCAGATGAAACACAGTCTGCTGTTTATCAGAATAGTTTGTGTCAAAGTTACCAAGGACGTTTATTTTGAAACCATTTAAATTTGTATACACAAAAAGTGACCAGAATTAGCCCAAAATTACCCTTGACAATTTCACAATATTCCAAGTCACGTCTTAATACATTAAATGACATCTAACAAGAACAATAAAATGACAATGTTCATTTGATTCATCAAATATACAATCAAGAGCCTTACTATGTAGACAAATGTAGATGTACCAAAGTTTAATTTCTTACATTATTCTGGTCTCCCCCATTCATTTCTAATAATTAGTCAGTTTTGACCAGGAAAATTGAATAAAACACACAAAATTGTATGTCAATGAATACAATTTATTTTGTGTGCTGAAATCTTCTCTGTGGGCAAAGTCGTGGAATCTCAGGTGAATCTGATCAAATGAAACAACATTTTTCAATGACAAAAACTCAAAGTCAAATTTGACTGGTGGTTAAAATATTTGTAATTGTTATTGCATTCGATTCATGGTGTGTCATTATTTATAGTAATTTTTTATTTTATTCATTTTTATTATTATGATTATTATTATGTTAATTTTGTGTTATTTGATTGTTATTTACTTTATAATTTCTATTAGTTGTGCAATTTTTGTTCCCCTCCATCCAATAATTTTCTTGTTGTAGCTACAATAGGATATTTCAGCTTCACTCTACAGACTTATAGGATGTGTTGTGTAAGTGTTTTTTTATTTTTTTCCTTGTATAATCTACAGATCTGACGAGGTCTGAGAGCGACAGAGCCACACCTCACCTCTCTCCGGATGACAGGAGGACATCCTGCAGTGGAGTGGATAAGCCTCGCAGGAGGAATGCGTCCTGCAGGCCGACACACGCCTCCCTGTAGTCTTCTCAGCAGATAAGAAACCTTCCACCGAGTTTCACTGCAGTCTGACAACAACAGCACGCTGCTGCGAGGAGATGAGAGGCTACAGAGCCTTCAAGTACATTTTGTTCATCTGTTGCTACGTCTTCTGGGTGAGTTTCTCTTTTTCAGCAGTGTGAGGATGAAATTTGTCTTTTCACAGGTTCATGTTTAGAAAGAGTTGACTTTTTACAGTCAGTCAGTATTTAATCAGGTGAGCTTACAGTTCAAAAACTACTCCTAACTAAAAATGAATATATTCTTTGTCAGTGTAACAGAAACAGAAGATCAGTTAAAAATATTACAATACTCAAGAGATTCAATAGAGAGAGCTAAAGGTAGTAGACAGGCTGAGGAGGGCTACTTCACGAATGAAAGAAATGAAAGAAAATATCATGAGACAAAATAGGTTGTTTAGACTTGTACTTTGCTTTGTGATCGATAAGTCATAACTAAAAAAAATACCAAAGCAAATTGCTTTGCAAAATAAAAAATCCTTTAATAAATGGGTTTAGTGCCTACGCGTTTTAACTCACAGTCTTCTCCAGGGCATGTAAAAACAAGTGGCACCTCATCACGACAAATATGTTTGGAGATATGGAACAGAAGCCAGCTCTTCATTTAGACCTGGACTCAAAACAGCACAAAAGGCTGAGATTTAGTGAATATTTAACATCATATTTGCAGAAACATGGGAGACAAAAGTAAATGTTTAGTTGATCATAAGGATCCTTTTATTAATACATGTGTTGTATATCTGCTAACATAAGGTGGAAGTAAGATATATAGATATATTTAATTCAGGGCAGGTTAATAAAACATCATCTGCTTCATTCTGTGACATGTTCCAGGTTGTGAGCGCCATCCTCACAGCGGTCGGTATCTATGCCAAGATCGCCAAGGAGAAAGGTGAATGTGGCGTTCGTTGATACTGTTGATCATTAACATATCAGCAATTATTGCCTTTTAATTCAGCTGCCACTTTATACAGTTAGGCCCAAAAATATTTGGACAGTGACACAAGTTTTGTTATTTTAGCTGTTTACAAAAACATATTCAAGATACAATTGTATAATCAATATGGGGGCTTAAAGTGCTGACTCTCAGCTGTAATTTGAGACTATTCATATCCAAATTGGAGCAAGGGTTTAGGAATTACAGCTCTTTAACACGTAGCCACCTCTTTTTCAAGGGACCAAAAGTAATTGGACAATTGACTCAGAAGGCTGCAAAAAAATGCATGGATCCTTCCCTCGTTAACTTGTCATCAATTAAGCAGTTAAAAGTTCTGGAGTTGATTCCAGGTGTGGTGATTGCGTTTGGAAGCTGTTGTTGAGAACACACAACATGCGGTCAAAGGAGCTCTCAATGGAGGTGAAACAGACCATCCTGAGGCTGAAAAAAAGAAGAAATCCATCAGAGAGATAGCAGAAATGTTAGGAGTGACCAAATCAACAGTTTGGTACATTCTGAGAAAAAAAAGAGCTGACTGGTGAGCTTGGGAACTCAAAAAGGCCTGGACGTCCATGGAAGACAACGGTGGTGGATGATCGCAGAATCCTTTCCATGGTGAAGAAAAAACCCTTCACAACATCCACTCAGGTGCAGAACACTCTCCAGGAAGTAGGTGTTCATGACAATAAATACAAAGGATTCACCACAAGATGCAAACCATTAATCAGCCTTAAAAATAGAAAGGCCAGACTTGACTTTGCCAAAAAAACACCTGAAGAAGCCAGCCCAGTTCTGGAACAGCATTCTTTGGACAGATGAGACTAAGATCAACCTGTACCAGAATGATGGGAAGAGGAAAGTTTGGAGAAGAATAGGAACAGCTCATGATCCAAAGCACACCACATCTTCTGTAAAACATGGTGGAGGCAGTGTGATGGCATGTGCATGCATGGCTTCCAATGGCACTGGGTCACTTGTGTTTATTGATGATGTGACAAAAGATAGAAGCAGCTGGATGAATTCTGAAGTGTATAGGGAAATACTTTCTGCTCAGATTCAGCCAAATGCAGCAAAGTTGATTGGACGGCGCTTCACAGTACAGATGGACAATGATCCAAAACATACTGCAAAATCAACTCAGGAATTTTTTAAAGCAAAGAAGTGGAATATTCTGCAATGGCCGAGTCAATCACCAGATCTCAACCCAATCGAGCATGCATTTCACTTGCTCAAGACAAAACTTAAGGCAGAAAGTCCCTCAAACAAGCAACAGCTGAAGACAGCAGCAGTAAAGGCCTGGCAAAGCATCATCACAAAGGAGGAAACCCAACGTTTGGTGATGTCCATGGGTTCCAGACTTCAGGCAGTCATTGCCCACAAAGGATTCACAACAAAATATTGAAAAGTAACATGTTACTTAGGGTTATGTTTATTTGTCCAATTACTTTTGAGCCCCTGAAATGAGGACTGTTTGTGTAAAAATAGCTACAGTTCCTATATGTTTAATCATATATTTCTGTTCAACCCCTTGAATTAAACCTTAAAGTCTGCACTTCAATTCCTTTGTAGTTGTTTCATTTCAAATCCAATGTGGTGGCATGCAGAGTCCAAATCATGAAGATTGCACCACTGTCCAATTATTTTTGGGCCTAACTGTATACCTGGGCTTTGTTAGAAATGTAAGAAATCAGTTTTTCAAGCTGACAGTCTTGATGGTTTTAATGTAAATCTGTAGTTTTCAAGTGAGAATCTGTGTTCAACATAAAAAAACTAACTTTTAAATAGTATGTAAATATATACAATAGTTCCATTAGTTTACAAATATTCATTATTCCAAGCTTCAGTTCTAAAGAAAGAAAACATGATCAATCACATATAGATCTAATATTAAAATGTCTTATGTATAACTCTTTTGTGTGTGCATGTTTTATTTCATTTGTTTAATTTGTGTGTGTGTGTGTGTGTGTGTGTGTGTAGATGTGGTCGACACCCTGATGGTAGATCCAGCTCTGCTGTTGATCGTTGTCGGCTCTGTGATGTTTCTGATCACCTTTCTCGGATGTTTCGGGGCACTGCGTAATGCCATCTGCCTGCTGAAGATGGTATGACATCAGTGATAGCGAAAAGAAATCATATTAAAAATTGTGCTTCAAAACCAAATAGAAAAACTAAAAAAAAAAATCTCCCCCAATCCTTGGCAACAATATACTTCCTTTTTACAGCCTCCAAAGCATTATGGGAACTTTAGTTCCAAAACTGAGTGAATGGCTATTCCCTGAATCTGAGTAAGACAATAAACAAAAACAATAATTACAAAATCCATCTTTGTGCTGTACTCTCAATATTTCTATGACAGTAAGTGTGATACCATCAACACTTTTAATGCACATTTTCAATTTACATATAAAACATATAAAACTGACTTAGCTCTCTTTTTTCCAATAACTGTAAAAATGGTTTGTGTTAAACAGCAGTTTCTGCAGTTTCAGGGGATCCTGGCAGTCATCCTGCTGCTGCAGATCGCAGCTGGAATCGTGGGATACCTCTTCACTGACATGGTGACATCACACTTACTTATACTTACTTACTTACATATATTATATGTAAGTGATTTTAAAACTGCTGCTGTAATGAACACTGCATTGCTGCTGTTGCTGCTGTTGCAGGTGATGGAAAGGACAGAGAAGATGATGATGAAGGCCATCGTCCGCTACAGGGAGGACCGGGACCTGGAGAACGCCATTGACTTCATTCAGAAGAAGGTGTACACTCAGTGGCTGAGAGTGTGTGGTTTTATACTTGAGTCTGTTGATAGTGAGCTGTAGTAGTGACTTTGCTGCTGCTACTGTGTTTGCAGTTCCAGTGCTGTGGAGTAGAGAGCTATAAGGACTGGTCCCAGAACGTCTACTTCGAGTGTTCAGACACTAACCCCAGTCTGGAGGCCTGTGGAGTTCCCTTCTCATGCTGCTTTCACCTGGAGAACCAGGTCAGAGCCACAGTCTGTAACAATCTGGAAAAGCCTGGAGCGTTTCCACAGGTTACAGAAGGATTATTTGGACACTGGGAGTTTAGGTTCTAATGTCTAATTCAAGTTTATAGTTTCATTTGTTTTTAAGTTAAGTTTACATGTTTTGAACATGTAAAACCAAAATAAAACATGAATGATAATTGTAATAAATAAAGGTAAATAATACAATCATTTAAGTAATTGATCAACACATTCAAAACAGAGTAGGAAGAAGTGTACACTTGTTTAATTCTACTCCTCTATACTCACACATGCAAATAATAGTAATGTCATTTTCATTAATAATTCTCATATTATTAGTACCAATAATACCAATAGTAATATTAATGTAATACTTATTCATATTGAAACTAGTAATGATATCAATAATAGTCAAGATATTATAATCACAATTTCACAGTATCAATGTCACCTAGAATAACAGTTAATTAATCCAGTTATGCACATTTATAAAGATAATGTAAAATGAAATACTGGTGAGTGTTAAATGTATTTGTGTGAAGTTGCAATTCGAGTCTCTTTGTTGTTACAATTACAATATCGTGAAAAGTGTAATGTGTTCCAAACCCACCAAACCCAGAATTGTTCCATGTATATGATCCAGGAGGGGCTAAAAAAACTATAAGGAAGATAAAGAGAACTTTAATGAGATTTTTATAAAACTGTGCAGAGGAGATGGAAAGGACAGGAGGTGGGACTAAAGATTGTTTCTTATATGTTGGTATGTGACTGTACTGCAGACGGTGCTGAACACCATGTGTGGTTATGGGATGCAGCAGCTGGGGAAACATTCAGCCGGTCATGATGTCTTCACTGTCGGCTGCCTGGAGAAAATCGTCTCATGGGCCAAAAACAACCTGCTGCTGGTGGCTGGTCTGACTGCTGGGCTTCTGCTGCTGGAGGTAACAACATCCAGCTCTTATCTCATTCATCTCATTTTATCTTTTAATTTATGAATAATAATATTAGTTTCATATGCTGTTCCTTTCATTTTTGTTTTGTTTCATGTTCCTGTATATGTCTTTTTTTCCTTTTTTCTTTTCGGTTGAATATTTTGATAACTGTATTATATGTCGGTTGATTTATGACAGAACAAAACCAAACCCGACAGATAGAAAACACCAACATCAGCTTCTCACCAGTCTGTGTTTTCTCTGGCAGGTCTGCATGATCTGTGTGGCTACCACTCAGATCTGGTGGATTAAGAAAGTCCAGCAACAGAAAGAAAATCAGTTGAGAAGCAATTCAGAGAGGAAAGACAGCTACTGGAGTCCTGCTTTCGCTGATTTTGATGATGAATAAAAAATGAGAATGCTTCTGAAACTCTAAAGCTACTCATGGAAATGTCTCTACTGAGGCTTTTCTGTTTTTTTCTGTGCCAGTGAATAAGACCTGAATGTTGATCAAATGGAGCAAGAAGTGCTCTTTTTATACTGAAAATGTATACTTTTGATGTTTTAGTTGTGTGACAGATTTAATGGTCCAGGATGCGGTTGAACTACCTCATGTTATGTAGCCAGATGTTCTTTATATATCCAGAACTTTATTTTCATTATTTTTTTTACTTATTATTTTAGTTGAGAATCAGATCTGAAAGTTTAAAATCAAATGTTAAACTTGTGTCAAATGATGCATATGCCTCAGTAAATTCTGACTGGAAGTTAATACCATGTTTATTATGTTCATTTATTCATGTTTTTTATGTGTTCTCTAAATCATGAAGAGATTGTTTTCAAGCCAGAATGCTGTTAGTTACCTTGTAATGATGGAGAACTTCTTTTAATAACCCTGTTATTAACATCAGCTCTCTATCATGAGTCAAATTTCCATCTAAATGGATTCAGATCAGGTGAAACAGTGGAGCAGTGGTTAGTGCTGTTGCACACAGCAAGAAGGTCGCAGGTTCGAGACCTTTCTGTGTGGAGCTGTGGGTCTGTTTGGGTTCTCTCCAGGTACTCTAGCTTCCTCCCACAGTCCAAAAAAAATGCTGAGGTTAATTGGAGACTCTAAATTTCCCATAGGTGTGAGTGTATGTGCCCCATGATTGACTGGCGACCATCTGGGGTGTATCGCTGCCTCTCACCGTAATGTGCTGGGATAGGCTCCAGCAGACCCCTGTGACCCTAATGAGGAATAAACGTGTATAGAAGATGACTGATTTTGAGCTGATGTAGTCAATTGATTATCCCCTTAATATAGTTACATTAAACACAGAGAGTTTGTAGTTTTCAATGAGATGTTCTGCTTTTTTTAGTCTTTTATACTTACCACTTTTAACCCTAACCATTCTTAATTAGTGCTTGAGGCTCCATAGTGTAGTACTTCTACTAAAGAGTACTACTGTACTTCTTATGCATTGGGAACTATCCTGCATTTCTATTTCACAGTAAACACACACTGTGGGTCTGCTGACAGTCTAATGCTCTGCTGGTGACCCCTGTGGGCTGTAGCTGTAATTACACATTACACTAAGATCACACCCATATTGATGACTCAGTCAGATATTCTGTTACTTAGAGCTTTTTTTAAATACATGTTACTAATATGTTACTGTGAACTTCTAAAAGCAGTTATGCAGTTATCAATCTTCTGAGAATGTTGGTGTAAAGTCAAGTGCAATGCTCACGTCCTTGAGAAGTGAAGCTGACAACATGCAAAGCCAAGAGACCCCCCAACAAAGCTGCCTAATCCCTGTTGTTCCTCCCTCACTCATTAAATCTTTCTTGTGACTTTAATCTGTGGTGCAGGAATAGCAGTGAGACACCTGTGGCTCGTGCCATCACAGGCTTTGAGTCGTGTGCGCCTCACGCTCACTTCATTGGATTAATCAGCACGGCACGTTTTAGTCTCCATGTGTTCCATGTGTGTTTTTTAGACCAGTGGTTCTCAAATGGCGGTACGTGTAACCCTGGGGGTACGTGAAGCTTTACAAAAAATATATATAAAAAAACAGTGTGTTCACACATTGAATTTTAGATTCAGTATTTAATTTTAATATCCCCCAAAAAAACAGACCCCCATTGACCCATTAATCCAGCGTCACTCGTCACATATATACAGTCTATGCTGGTCACCAACCTACGGAGATGTGGCTAAAGCGCGCCAGCAATGCTGCTGAAAATACGGATGAACAAGTGAAAAAGGGCGAAACCAGAGCCAACAAAGTACAGAAAGTACGTGCAAGACTATGTTTTAATGGGATTTATGTCTATGAGCTCTGACCCACCCCAGGTACTGTGTTTTTTGTTTGTGGGGAGAAATTAGCGCTAGCATGAAATGAACAACTTGTTGCTTTTGTGAGATACATTGAGGCTGATGATATTTGTGAACACATGCTTTTCTGCATTTATTGGTCTAAAATTTAGACCAATAAATGTGGATAATTCAAACTAATTTCAATTTTGGCATTAGTTTGGTGGTTTTATAAATGAAATCTGAAAACATGGTGGCATCACAGAAAAAATTACCAAAGTTGTAATGAACTGAAATCAAAATGATACTTTAAGTTCCATAATGTAGAAAGTGAGATTTCAATTGCTTTTGATTATATGGTATAGGTGTTATGTAAATACTTTTGCCAATGATTAACATGTTTTTTTTTGCAATGTATTTCAGCTCTTACACTGTATGATTCCTGTTTACAGAAACAGATTCACTCATATATATCGACTTTGTATGTTGTTGTCCACTTGTTCCTATTGATTTTTCACCCACTTGATATAATAGTGTTATGTTTGTGTAATTATCGTTGTTCAACTTGTTGTCCCCGTGTATCTTCCTGAAGATTGCTGTATGCACATTGAGCCACGGAGGAGTCATTTTCCTTGTATCGGTAAAGTACGACAGTATTTATTTTCATATACAAATTCACACGATTAACACAAAGTCCAAAAACAAACAGTTCATATAAAAAGTAACATCGGATACATATATATATATGATTCAGTTTGAGGAAAAATATGCTTTGTTGATAGCATATTAGTTTAAAATGCTGCATTTTGTCGGGCGACTGTGCATTGGCAGAGGAACATAGAGGTTTGTAGATTTAAATGATGGAGAATCAAGTCAGATTAAGGCAGGTCAATATTTTTCATGTTCGACTAACACAAGACAATCAAATCCTAAAATACACTTTTATACTCAGAGAAGTTTAAGCGGCACTTCACCAAATCAGATTTTTTTTTTTATTTCTCTCTTGCTTACACAAATACAGATCCTGTTTACCTTTAATTCTTCCCAATTTCCAAATCAAGTACATTGATTTACTATATTTCAGGAAACCACCATGGTATATTTTGTGTTTATTTACACTGAAACTCACAGCCAACATGTTGTCACCTTGAGTTTTTGTCAAACATTATCATAGATGAGGAGTCCAGCATCTGTAAACAATGTGTATGATTTGAGGTAATACAAACGAAAATGTACTAACGCTATAATTAATTCGTTAACTGGATACAACATGCAAATCATATCATCCCATAACTTTTAAAAACTGAATTGTTAGGACTTTATCCATTTAGTCCATGTGACATTTATTTTGGAAGGAAGCAGTACTTCAGCTCATTGACTTCTTGGAGGATCTTACTGCTTTTCTTACCCCACAGCTTTTAAACTGATGATTGTGCATGTTTGACATTATCCTGTTTGTGTCCAAGAGGCCAGAGAATCTAAAGAATACATGAATATCAACAAAATGTAGGATAAATGTTTTTTCAGTACTAGTAGACTGAGGAGAGGCATGAGATGAACTGAAACCCAAACTAGCATCTGTTCACATTAGCTGCAACTGGTTTTGGTTGAAAATCCCATAATTCCTACAGCACTTGTTTTACTTTTAACATTCAAATAAAAAATAAAATCAAATAATGCACATTGACTTCAAATGAAGCCAGTGAGAACGCATGCCAGCATGCAATCACATACAAACAAGACAGAAGAAGAAGAAGGTTGAGCCTGCTTGATGAAGAGCACTTGGAGTCATTCAGTTGTTGGACTGGACGGATTAAACACTCTGCTCAGTTAAAGGAGAAACACCTAAGAGAGCCAAAACTGTCACAAGTGTAAGACAGAGATGTGGCTCTGAAAAAAACAGCAGCACAAAGAAGTTCAGGATGTGAAAATTCCGAGGTTTGATGCCATGGTAACCATGATAAGCTCAGCTTTCAGGGTTTATTTTAACCTCACAAATAAACAAAGGATCAGTACGAGGAAGACGTCAACTAAAATGAGTCTTGAACTGGTGTGATTTGAGGCTTTCCTGCCGCAGGTCTTACAGAGCAGCTGTTGGACCAGATGATCAACCTGATGATCAACCTGCTGTTGTATACCCATAATCCTCTGGTGCAAATCAGGTTCATTTTCTGCAACAAACAGAGACACTGCGCCAGTTTCCTTGTTGAAATCACCGCTGGGAAAAGCAGGAGAACGCAGCTTCAAATGAAGCTCAAAGTTAAGAAAGTTCCTGCTCCGTTACCACAGAATCTGTCTCTTCTTCATGCTCCTTGTCAGATTTGACCAGATTCAGACTCTCTGGATTCAAACATCAGCTGCATTTCGAGGCCAGCTGATGCGTCCCGTTGATCACACTTGACAGATGTTGTAGTAAACGGTGTGAGGGTGGCGTTCACCCACCGCATCGCCCATCACATCGAACATGCAGTCTTTGTGTGTGTGGATCTCCATCATTGGCACGTTGACGCTGTGGGAGTTCTGGTTGCATGGAGCATTTGTCCCGTAGGACGGGACTTGCTGGAGAGGACACGAAGACAATTACTTTACCTTGATGTATGTGATAAATCATCGTTACAGACCAGATTCTTGAAGCTAATTCTCAAATCTGCATTATGCTTTGAGTGTCTGGATGTGTAGCTCTAAGGTGTTTTTGTTTCATCTTTAATGTTAGTTTCATTGATCCAGGTGTGAATCCAAGCATTGGGTTTTTACCTTTCCTCTTGCACCGAGGGGGAAATCTTTCCGACAGAGGTGAGCAATGATTCCTGCCGCCAGAGCATCGCCCAGCACGTTGATCATGGTCCGAAACCTGTCTCTGAAGACACAGATGGGATGAGGAGATTATTTTATATTCTATCCAGCAGGGATAGATAGCACGAAGCGCACGTTCCCCACCCACAATTATTCTGCAGGTCGATGGATTGGACATTTAGGTCCACCACCTTTAACTTACAGGATCCAGTCAATCGCCACAATGAGCGTGATGTCATCTGGCGGGAGTCCCACTGACGTCAGTACAATCACCATGGTAACCAGACCGGCCTGGGGAATCCCGGCTGCACCGATGCTGGCAGCTGTAGCTGTGATGCTGTGGGACAAACAAACACAGAATATAACCTGTCAAGAGATGGATTTTATGAGATATCATTGACACAGTCTCCTGTTTGTAATGAGTAGAGCTGAATGATTAGCTAATTAATTAATTCATTGATTATTCATTGATTATCTCTCTATTAGACTCAATTGGCTTTTGTCAAAATGTAAATAAACCAACTCATCGCCTGAACCATACTCTTGATCTTATTCTATCATATGGCATTGAAATTAACAACCTATTAGTCTTTCAACAGAATCCTCTTCTCTCTGATCATTTTTTAATAACCTTTGAGTTCATATTGCTGGACTATAAGTCGTTGTGCAGAAACTCCTACACCAGATGTTTAGGTGATAGTGCTGTAGCCAAATTTAAGGAAATGATTCCTTCAGCATTGAATTCAATGCCATGTCTAACTATAACAGAGGATTTGTCTGCTTCTTTTAATCCCTTACAAATAGATAATTTTGTTGATAATATTACAGGCTCATTACGGACAACTCTCAACTCCATTGCTCCTCTGAAAAAGAGGACAATTAAACAAAGAAGGTTAGCACCATGGTAGCAGACTCGTAAATTAAAGCAAGGGACGCGTAAATCTGAACGCAAATGGTGTGCCACTAAACTAGAAGAATCTTGTCTAGTCTGGCAAAATAATCTCAAAATATACAAGAAGGCTCTCCGTAATACCAGAGCAGCCTCTTACTCTTCATAAATAGAGGAGAATAAGAACAACCCCAGGTTTCTCTTCAGCACTGTAGCCAGGTTAACAGAGAATCACAGCTGTACAGAACCATCTATTCCCTTAGATCTAAGTAGCAATGACTTCATGAGCTTCTTTAATGACAAAATTATAACCATTAGAGACAAAATCCATCACCTCTTACCCTCAACAGGTACTGATCCGTATAGTGATACAGCAAGTTTGGAAACAGCTGTAAATCCTAATATGTATTTAGACTTTTTTACTCCCATCGACCATCATCAACTAACTTTACTCATTTCTGCAGCTAAGCCATCAACCTGTCTTTTAGACCCCATCCCATCCAGGCTGCTCAAAGATGTGTTACCTCTAGTTAGTCATTCTTTATTGGATACGATTAATCTATCGTTATTATCATATGTTCCTCAGTCCTTTAACTAACCTCTTCTAGCCCACACTAGACCCAGAGGCCTTAGCCAACTACAGACCGATATCAAACCTTCCCTTTCTGTCTAAGATACTTGAGAAAGCTGTAGCCAATTAGCTTTGTGACTTTCTCTATAATAATAGTCTATTTGAGGATCTTCAATCAGGATTTAGAATGAGACAGCAGTCAGAGACAGCATTAGACAAAGTTACAAACGACCTTCTAATGGCATTGGACAAAAGACTTATCTCTGTACTTGTCCTGTTAGATTTTAGTGCCGCATTTGACACCATTGACCATCAAATTCTTTTACAGATACTGGAACATCAAATTGGCATCAAAGGAACCGCCCTAAGCTGGTTTAAGTCATATTTTTTAGATCGATCTCAATTCGTTCACATCAATGATGAATCCTCCATGCATACCAAAGTTTGTCATGGAGTCCTACAAGATTCTGTGCTTGGACCACTTCTATTTAGTTTATAGATGCTTCCTTTAGGGAACATTATTAGGAATCACTCCATTAATTTTCATTGTTATGCTGACAACACCCAATTATATTTATCAATCAAACCTGATGAAACCAACCAGCTAAATAAACTCCAAACATGCCTTAAGGATATAAAAAGTTGGGTGACCTACAACTTTTTGATGTTAAATTCAGACAAAACTGAAGTTCCTGTAATTGGACCCAAACACCTCAGAAACTCTCTTTCTAGAGAATTAGTTATTTTAGATGGGATCACCCTGGCCTCCAGCTCCACTGTAAAGAATCTTAGAGTTGTTTTTGATCAGGATTTGTCCTTTAACGCCCACATAAAACAAATTTCGAGGACTGCATTCTACCACTTACGTAATATTACTAAAATCAGACATTGTCTCTCAAGCGAATGCAGAAAAACTAGTCCACACATTTGTTACTTCCAGGCTGGACTATTGTAACTCTTTGTTATCAGGCTGCTCCAATAGTTCTGACAGGAACCAAGATTAGAGATCACATCTCTCCCATTTTGGCCTCCTTACATTGGCTACCTATTAAATCGAGAATAGAATTTAAGATTCTTCTCCTTACTTTCAAAACTCTTCAAGGTCAGGCACCACCATATCTAAAAGAGCTCATAACACCTTACTACCCCTCTAGAACACTGCGCTCTCAGGATGCTGGGCTCCTTGTGGTTCCTATAGTCTCCAAAAGTAGAATGAGAGCCAGAGCTTTCAGCTATCAAGCTCCTCTTCTGTGGAACAAACCAAACCATTCTGGGCTTGGAAGGCAGACACGGTTATCACTTTTAAGAGTAGACTCAAGACTTTTCTTTTTGATAAAGTTTATAGCTAGGGCTGGCTCTGGTCGTCCCTTAGTTATGCTGCCATAGGATTAGACTGCTGGGGGATTCCCAGGTTTCTCATTTTTTCCACTGGGTTTTTGATTTTTCCTTGCCGCGAAGAAGGGTCTAAGGACGGGGGATGTCTGGGTCACTGACTGAATTTTGTTAAGCCCAGTGAGGCAACTGAGTTGTGATGTTGGGCTATAAATAAAAATTGAATTGAATTGATTACTTGCCAACTATTACATTTATCGCCAACTATTTTAATAATAATAGATTATTCGATTAATTTTTTAAGAAGATTATGTCCACATTCTCTTGTTCCAGTTTCTCAAATTTGATTAATTCTTGTAAATTTTTCCCACAGAAGTTACCAACACTTTTTCTCTTTCTATAGTTTGCATCCACATAAAATTCTGCTGGTTGAATCTGAGTATCTTGTTGAAATATCTGCATTTCGGTAGGTACAAGAATCTTTTGGTTAACGAGCTGATTATTTTCTTGTTTGGCTGTAAAATGCAAGAGAAAACTGAAAAATCTGTTAACAAAAAACGTTCCAGAGATAGTTTCTCTCAATCAAACTGATCACATCAGCTTAGATCATTTCATACATAGCTTGATCACGTTGTCTTGATTTACCTGATAGTGACCAACTGGCCGAAGTCCAGTTCATAGTCGTTGACCTGGGCGATAAAGATGGCCGCCACGGCCTCGTACAGCGCCGTGCCGTCCATGTTGATGGTGGCTCCCACGGGGAGGACGAAGCGAGCGATCTGTCGGTCGACGTTACAGTTCTCCAACAAACACTTCATGGTGATGGGCAGCGTGGCAGAGCTGAGGAGAAGCATTCAAACAAATCTTTGATTAAAAACATTAAAAACAAACCCGCCACAAGCAGATGAAATGGGACCGGCCTCACCTGGAGGAGGTCGCCAAGGCGATGACCATGGCTTGCAGCAGCCCGCGGATGTAGGTGAAAGGATTCTTCTTTGTGAGGAGGAAGTAGAAGAAAGGGAGGAGGATGAGTCCATGCACAAAGAGGCCAGAGAGCACAGTGATGCCGTACCAGCCAAGCTTCTTCCCCAGCGTGCTGGGGTCCTGCATGTCCAGGATCTTCCCCGCCACCAGGAAGATGATCCCGAATGGGAAGTACCTGCAAGGAGAAGAGGCAGTGGAGCTCAGATCAGTCGCTGCAAGGAGAAGAGGCAGTGGAGCACAGATCAGTCAGTAAGAGACTCCTGCTTTTTTTCTGAAATCAGCATCTCTACATGTATTCCAGCCATTCCATTCCAGCGACTGTTGAATTCCAGCAGATGCACAAAATGAAATGCAATGCAAAATGAAATGCAAAATGAATTTGATCTTGTTGATTTGCATGTTTGAGGTCTGAAATTGTTTTTATCTTGTTATTTTGACCATTGGTATGACCATTTTCTGCAAATAAATGATAATATTTTTTCTTGGAATTTGGGGGAAATGTTGTCAGTAGTTTATAGTCAGTAGTTTATAGACTAGAAAAATGTTCTCATTGTGTTTGCCCAAAACACATACCTTGTATGTGTAAGTTGTAAAATCAGAAAAACTGATAAATTTGCAGTGGACTCTAATCAGATTTTCACTACATGATAATTGTGGCCAAAACAATTCACAATAAGTTTGGTTTTATTTATTTGTTCACTACTTTTAATTGGAAACTCTGATGTATAATCAGTCAATATCAATCACTTATTTCCACATCCAGCAGTAACAGAACTTCATTATCATTCATTGGAGACATGTTTCTGTCCACCTGGTGAATATAGGTCAAATATTATTTTAAAAATGTTTGTGCTCTCTAACTAAAGCTCTCTAAAGCCAGGAGGAGCTGCAGAGTTGCTTATGATAGTCTGTAGGTTTGTAAGAGCCAACTAACACATTACAAAGTGACAGACCAGACTGTGGAGTGATGGAAATGTAGATTCTAGCAGCTTTAAACACATTTCCTGCAGTTTTAGGTGAAGGGGAATTCTCAGCAGCAGCACTGTCTCTGTCTGTGTGTTCAGTCTCAAGCTCATTATGTCGCTGCTCTTTTTAATCTGCCTGAAGCTGCAGCAGGGTGGAGCCCTGCATGATCACACAACCCTCACGTTCTCACCACGGGACAGGTCACCATGTCAGATCCGTAAAGTCCTCCTCCGTGTGAGAGGATAGACAGCTAATAACAATACTACAACAATACTAACAGAGGAGTGGTGAGATCATATTAACTAATAACTAGATGCTACCAGTTTATTCTCAAATCTGAACTCAACGCTGTCAGATTAACATAAAGGTTAACACACATGCAAAAATTCTTATTTCACATAAGAGCTCTGAAATACATTTATAAATAACAATTTACAGTTTAATAAAATATGAAACATATGAGATCAAGCTTGAGGCAATTTATCAACCTGGGCACATGGTGATGTTGGAAATAATGGTCAAAGGTCAAACTCTGGTATCACATGTGCTTTTTCTTGCTGTTGTTCCATACATGTGCATGTCAAATAATTAGAATACTTTGAAGAGCTCAATATATGTGTCAATCTTTTAAGAAAGTAAAACTCATTACAAGAAATAAAGGTTTGATGTATTTCACTTGATATGTAATGAATTACTTTTGAAATGATTGACTGATCATTGACTGATTGAATAAAAAACATTTATTACAATATTCTAATCTTTTGAGATGCAGCTGTATTTCACAAATCAGTCTCAACTAGACTGAGGATAATCCCCCATGTTTTGCTGTTGAAACAGAGCAGAAATAATCATAGAGAGTTTAGAGACCTTCATGCCCTTGTAAACACTGTTATACCAGGAACACATGCAACACTCCAAGGTAAAAAACACTCCCTCACAAGTGAAAGTCATGCATTTAAAATGTTGTGTTGTACCCACCACTACCTACTACTGGAGTGTGTGTACATGCAGACTCCAGCTCACCACACAGCCGTGTTGATGATCTTCATGACACACTCGTTGACACACTGACAGACGTTGATCAGCGGAGCTCCTCGCTCGCCCATCCTGCCCAGCAACAGGCCTGCAACAAATCGCTTATATGAGTCATCTGAATGAATGTTAAGGAATAGAATTAATACAACCATCACTCAGTGAAGGTGGAAAAATTGTGCCAGTGAACAGTATTTCTGATGACTGAAAGGCTGAATACAAGACTGACTGGGGCCTGGTGGTATTTTAAACATTTAAATTCAAATTCAGTGTGTTCAGCTTGTTTGGTGAGAAGTACATCCAGAAATGTTGTGAATAAACTGGATAAACCATCTTATTTTTGTTTTTTTCATTTTTGTTTAAATAGAGCCATGATTTGATAAAACTCATACAACTTGATAGCTTTTTCCAGAGTTTTGAACTTCGTTTCACAGAACCATAGTTCAGTTGTCATGGAGATGGATAATGCGCTATGAACTGACAACTGAGCCAGGATTTATGTGCAAACATTGGTTTGCCTCAAAATCTGCTCAGTAATGTCCATCTGAGGATATGCAAAAAATGTGAAGATGTGAAGCTTTTCTTTGTCATGTATAAAAATGAAAATATTTTTTGGCTCTTCTGACAAAACAAGACACCTGAACAGATCATGGAATGGTGGGAGGATGTAATACATATTTTTAATATTTTTAACTTTGATCTCATAATATTTTTTTAACTTTGATCTCATAATTGGATGATTCATAGACTACAGCTCTAAAAGATCGATCAGTTTCTGGCTGAACAGAATATATTTGTTAGCAGAGTTAATTTTATTTTAGTTTCTGTGCCTTTGGGGAAACTGTTGGCAAATGGATTTATTGTTTACATTAGAAAACTTGAATCCAATTAATCCAATTAATCCAATCCAATTAATGTGAGCTTGTTCCACACCAGGACAGGAATTAAAATCCTTGTGTCATCACACTGTTTGAACAGTGATTGATGCAGAAATTAAGTCTAATTAACCTGCTAGAAATTACATTCCACAGCTTCAGCCTGTAGAATACAAACACATCTGTTCTTCAAAAGCACAAAGTATACCAACAATAGTCCAAAAGATGCACATTTTTGTCTGTTATTCAGCTATAAATTCATCTGCTGTGTTCTTCATGTGTGGAGACAGAATAAATGCATAAATGAATATAACAAAAGTGCTTAGACTTCACTTATCAATGGGAAACATGACATCAGATAGATCCACTGCATATAAAGAATTCTGAAATATCCTGGTCCGTGACTGAACCTAATTGACCAAAATAATACAAGAGGTTTGGAAATAATTCCAGGGTTGTAGAAGGTGCCAGATGTACTTTCCTTACATCAGGAAAACTGAGCAAAACAACCTTTTTTTGGATGAGGGAGATTTTAATCTTTATTCTGAATGTTTGTATGAGCGATTGATGACAGCGTCAGCCTCACCCATGGTAGCGGAGAAGACAACGATACCGAGGACGTTCATCTGCTGGCTGGTGCCAGGACTGGTCTTATATGTGACGTCCGGCGCTGGCGTCAGTTCAAGATAAACTGTCCGACCTTTGGGGTCACTGTCATCAGGGATCACATACACAAAGTTGGGCTGGACGGTTCTGGTCGGTACTTTGAGGATGGGAACCAGGTCTGTCTTGTACTGAAGGAACAAATAGACAACATTTAAAGAGTGAAAAGCAAAGTCGGGAGGCAGCTTTTAAGAAGTAGAAGATTTTGAATCTGGGTTGTTGTTCCTTGTGTTTGATGTACTATTGATATATTATTAGAGCTCCGGGGCAATCGCACCAAGACTACTACCTACAGCTATAAAATAGCTCAAGGGAGTAGTCTGAGTCCTATTGTTATGCAATAGATTTTTTCTAAATCACCTAACTCGTCCTACAGCTTTGAGAGGACCTAAGCGAATTATATCTCATAATGTGCGTCTTGATCAGGAATGGTGTGTTGTAACTTTTATCTGTGAAATACACATTTTTTGTCACATTAGTCATGAAATACTGTGCAAGATTTCTCATAGGAAACAAAGTTAAAAAATTAACAAATCATTAGTTTTTGCACTATCAATTGCTGCCTAGTGCTCAGACACACATTCACCTAGAGACTCCATTTAAACTTCTGTCTACTGTAGACACATCTTCTGTAATAATGTATTATGTCACATTTTGATAGGTAGATTTACTGACTTTGAATTAGTAGCCTCTAGGGGTGTGACGAGATTTCATGTGACGAGATCTCGCGAGATGTGATTTGACGAGATTGCTCGTCGCATTAAAATTCTGTCTCGCACTGTATGCAATGCCGTACAGCACGGTGAATACGACCACAATGCAGAGACATTTACAGCACTACCACAGCGCAGTACTCAAATCAACAATTGCGCCTGCTGACAGAGAAGAACTTTTTGTTTTGCACATATTGTTTGCACTTGAAAAAAGGACAAATGTATAATTTTTTTTCTATATATTGTAACTTTTATAACATTTTATTTTAGTTTCAATTTGTAGAGGAAGAAGTTCATTAAAAGGAAGAAGTTCATTAAAAGTTAACGCTTACAGAGTTATAAAATCCATGTGCAACTCAGTTAAATAAAAGTCTGTTGTCCAGGCATTTATATAGTTTGTAATTTAGTTTTCTTAAAATCTTGTCTCGTCTCGATCTCATGAACCCAATCTCGTGTCTCGTCTCGTCTCGTGAGCTGAGTGTCTCGTCACACCCCTAGTAGCCTCTAAGTGCAGCCACATCTGTCTCTGCTCCTCATTGACTCCAATATAAAGATTTTTAAAAATAAGCAGAACAGACCTCTGTTTTAAACTTGCCAATGTCTCCATAATATGTACTGTAGAAACACCAAATTAGACCCAAACTTTTGTGAAGTCCTTACGGTGATGATGGTCCATGTTATTTTGTGGTAGCAGCGACGATTTTGTCAGTCAAAGCTCAAATGGGAGACCAGCACAGAAGGAGAAAAATGCTGTTTTTCTCCACATTTCTGTCTGCCTCTACCTGCTGTGCAGCTATTGTCATTGGCAACCAGCTCACATTACCATGGTAACCTTTGAAGCTCAGGCCATAGCTCATTACACCTGGCGCTCGTTAGCATGTTTAAACACTACCCCATTCATACACGTGATGAATCAAACTGACATTATGCAGGTCATTATAATATTTGTCAACCTACACACACACACACATCTCAGTGAAAACAAGCATAACATAATGACACACATCTTAATACTCACAAATTACTTGATTTCTTTTTTAATGAGAAGTCTGGTTGGTAGTAGTAATTTGGAAATGTTAAATAGTTATAGTAAACCTGTTAAAGGGGCACAAATAATTACCTAATAAAAAAGAAATTGAATTAATACTTGAAAAGAAACTGTTTGCTATTATTTGTTTGAGATCTTTGTAGAAACTCATCATAATGTACATACTCCAGTAGTAGCTCCCAGAACCCTTTCAAAATTTCCATAGAGGACATTTTCTAGTTATTTCTATACTTAATTTTATTCCCGCATCTTGTTTTTATAGTTTATTCCATGTAAAGCTCTTTGTATCTATCTATCTATATATATATATATGTGTGTGTGTATGTGTGTGACTGTGACCATTATTTACACACACTCAAACAAAAGAAATGCAAATTCTTTGTTTCCAAGCACTTTATATTGCTGATAATTTGCAGAAAATGTTAAGCATGTTAAGGAAATTAATGCACCACATTACATTTTAGGCAATTCATTCAATTGTTTTTTGAGTACATAACACTCTTAATGTTTGACCAACTGCTATATATATATTTTTTTTTTAAACTGGCCTGTTAAAAAACCCTATACATCATTGACCATTATAGATTTGGTTCGAACGTGTTTTCTCACCTGCTGGAATGTGGCCTCGATTAGATTAGAGGGAACCATATTCCTGTGAGGAAGAAACAAACATGTGATTATTACTGAGTAATCAATCAAAATTAAATTAACATTAGTGAAACTCAGTGTGTAGCACATTAGCTATGAATTTGAGAATCCTGTCTTTAAAGGTCAGGTCACAGGTCTGGGACTTTCCTGTGTGGAGTTTGCATGTTCTCCCCTCCTGCGTGGGTTCTCTCCGGGTTCTCTGGCTTCCTCCCACAGTCCAAAGTGGTTAATTGGAGACTCTAAATTGCCCATAGATATGAGTGTGTGAGTGAATGGTTGGTGAACTGTCTAAGGTGTATCCCTGCCTCTCGCCTGTAATTGCCTGGGATTGGCTCCAGCAGACCCCCGTGACCCTAATGAGGAATAAGCGGGTATAGAAGATGACTGACTGACTGGCTGACTATCTCTAAAGCAGTTTCTTCACAGTTGCGTGGAAAGCAGCGGTCAGAGTTCAGATCACCTGACCTTCTGGGGGTCAGCGGTCAACAGGATGATGCGTTAGACTTGCTCGTGAGGCTCCTTTGAAATTGGAGCAAAGCACGATACCACGGTCTGCCAACGTGCAGCAGCAGCAGAGATCGCTGCATCCCACCACCGCTGACTCACTTAATCTGTCACTTATCCCTGTAGGATTACTAAAAATACACTGATCAGCCCGCTCTGTAATTGGATTTCTGTGTATTGGTTTGTTTTCTAGGTACGTTGATCTAAGTGAAGCTTGGCTGACTGGCAGTGAACCTGAGCTGGCTGCTGCCTTAAATGGAAAATTACTATTTTCATTGAAGAATTTTATTTATGATAGTTAGTGATCAGTGGTGGAAAGTAATAGTAAGGACATTTACTCAAGTAAATGTTCTGTTGATGCAGAGTTTTTTATTCATTTCAATAAATGTTTAAATGATCCGATATTTTAAAAATAATCAAAGATTAAAGAAAAGCTCAAAAACTGAAAACAGATTTGATCTCATCTCACAACCCCACAGATTTATCTACTGACTCTTTGGAGGGCCTGAACCCTAGGTTGGGCATATGGGACTAAGCTACAGCCTAGTTAATATTTCTGCATACATAGCTACACCATCAACAAAAAACCCTATGCCCTAAGCCAATGTGCACCTCCAAAAAATCCTACACACCATGGTGGCACAAAATGTAAGCTGTGATTGGTGCAGCTCAGTAGGTGGTCTGACATGCCATCTCTGCTTCTGTTGCTTGCACTGCAACATTTGCAAAAAAAAGATACTGATACAAGAAAAAACAAAAAAAGGCAAAAAGAGGACTGTGTTATTTTATGTTTTTTGCCTGGTGTATAGGCATGGGAATCAAGAACTGGTTCCTGTAGAGAACTTGTTCCATGTTTATTAATTCCATGGAATCATTTGGCAGTTTATCTAACGATTCTCTTATCAATTCCAATCAGCATGAATCTATGTCACGTAATTTATGCAAGTTACGTACGCTCGATTCCAGCAAGCACGACTATTTACGTGATGACGTACGTTACGCTGGTTTAGCACATCGTAAACAACAATGGCGCCCACCAGATTCAAATGGAGTGTCGTGTTTTTGCCGTTTCAGAGTGATACATCTCAACCCAGCAGCAGCAGATTGCACTATGCACTGTTCCATCATATTTGACAGTATTTATCTTTCTTTATAGTTATTTTTGAGTGCATAGTCAGCTCATATATCCTTTTAAAAAGGATTTTTTTTAAATTTCTATTAGAAAAAATGTGTTAGTAGAATGTTCCACATTCTGTATTTTTACAGTTACATATTGCTACAGTTAACACAGTATCTAGGCTTTGGGGCTCACTGTTGAGTTTGTAAGGTTGTGCAAACAAACTTTATTCTAATCAAACTCCTTTTTTTCCGAAATTAGAATCGGTAAGAGAATCAATAAAGAATCATATCGTTAAGCAGTATCAATAATGGAATCGTGAAAATCTTATCAATTCCCATCCCTACTGGTGTATAGTTGCAACCATAAAGAGGAAGTAAGAAATAAGCAGAGCTACACGATCCGTTAACGCAGAGCTTCAGATGCTCAAAGCCTGTGTCACGTCGATGGTGTAGCTATGTCAGCAGAAGTGTAAACTAGGCTCAACTGTCCATGGTAATGAATGCAGAACCTCAAGCAGATCAGAGACAGGTAGCTAGGTGGTAGGTAGATACTGTAGGTATCTAGGTAAACTGGGAATATATTTGTGATGTCTAAATAATGCTCCATTACCAACACTGGTTCTTACGCTGATATTTGAACAGTACAAACAACTTTATAAATCACACATGTGCATTGTTATAAAATAATTCCTGTGCTCAAACTTCCATGTGTGTCCATGTTTGTTTTATAAATGAGGGCCAACTCCACACTGAAGTTCACTGCATTACACTTGGTCAGTTTCGCATGACTATCTGTTAGGACATTTCTCCAGTGGCTGATATCCTATGTGGCTGAAGTATTCTCTAATCAAGTGCTTTGCAACAAGCATGTTATAATATATGGGAGCGCAAAGTATAATAGGTTATCAGATTAATATTAGGCCTATTCATGTTGAAAAAGCAGAATGTTACTATGAAAATAGTAAAGTACCACTAATCTGACGATTATATATCAATGTTAAATAGCATAATGGAATTAGCTTGGAATAGCAGCATGTAATTAACTGTCAGACCTGCTGGATTCAGTAAACATGGAGCAGGATGTAAAGTAGCTGCTGGGATGACGTGTCTTTTCTTCATTTATCAGTTGCACATGGCTCAGCAAACCATACAATACAAGTAAGGCAGTGAGGCAGAGTGCATTTCAATCTTATTGTGTTGATGATAGAGAAATGGGAGAAACCAGAGCAAAAGATGGACATGGAGAAGAGATGTTGAGTTGTTGGTGTTGCTGCTTACAACTGCTTATATTAGTGCATTTAGCATCACTACGAAATGCACTATGTGTATTTGGCCCTGTGTTTGGTCCAGTGGGTGTTCACACTGCATATGAACTGCACCAGAGTTAACTTGTAAACAAATCCAGTTAGTCTGCACCAAACAAGCATTCATATGAGGGTTCACACCTGCCCAAAGGAAGCAGACTATCTGAAGAAACAAATTCTGTTCTGTTTAAAGCGGACTAAACAAGGACATTGTGAAAACGACCAAAGTTGACCTCTGACCCTTCTCACCTGATGAGGTCGAGCAGGGCATCTGCAGAGGTCATGACGGGCCCGCCGCCCAGACGGTTGCTCTCCATCTCTGTCCCCACGCCAGGTTTGATGATGAGGACGAGCATGATGCCCACCACCACAGCAATGAAGGTGGTCCAGAGGTAGTAGGTGACGGTCAGGACGCCCATCCGACAGCACGCCTTCGACTCCATGGATGACAGACCTGACATTAAACTGCACGTAACACAAACACACATACACAAAAATTCAGCAGGAGATCAATTTCATCTCTGTGAGTCCAGGACTGGGACGTACAGGCTTTGTTTAGCATTAGTTTACCAAAAAGACTGAAAACGGGGGGAAACTCTCAGCAGATTATTCAAAAAAGAACAAATCCACCAAATATCAAGCTCTAAAGTGGTCTGATTTATAGTTCGTGTAGATGTTCTTTACTTTCTTTATCTTTTGAGTGGAATGAGTGGAATTACAGAAAAATTACTGGGCTTGATTTTCCAAAACTTGGTTGTAGGATGTAAACTGGATGATTTGACATGGATCCTACTTATGATTTAGTGGCTCCTGCTGGTCAATGGAATGTTAATACTTGAAAGACCAATTGACAGAACTCTACCCTGATGATTCAGCTACACACCATCCTAATAGTTTTGGAAATAGAGCCACACATACTGGTTTTACACATTTGCATGTCAGAAGAACACTGAACCTTTGCGTTAGATAAGTGAGGATGCAGGGGTGAAGATTATATTCCTGCAGTAGATGAAGCTGCAGTTTCAAGACCTTGTTTTTTCACAATACTACCATTGGTAAAATAAACTCAAATAAACAAATGAAACTCCTACTGGTCGTCTCATCCCAAAGGATGTGAAATTTGTTCTCCACTTTTGATTCTGATGGAGTGGTGGACAGTAGTGGTGCTACACCCAAGAGTCCAACTTTGATTAAATAGTGTCTTGGTTTATCAGTTATCCATATGAACAGAGAAATATAAAGAATCTGGCTCCTGACTGTTAAAAACTCGTCCTTTTGAGTAGAGGCAGTCATTGTGAAGCATGAATGAAGCAGCCGATGCCGACCAGCAACACAAGCCAATCTCAGGTGCTCTGTGATATGTGTGGCAGAGCTGACACTTACCTGGATGTAATGAGAGGAAGGATGAGCATCTTCAGCATCCTCATCAGTAGCTCTCCAGGGAAGGAGAAGTAGATCTTGGCCTACAGGAATTAATGAGATGTTTTAGAATATATTTCAAAATAAAAGAGAAGCTTTTTTCTCATTGATGTTTAGCTTCTAGCAGAAAGAATTGTGTCCAAAATCCAAAACTTTGATGATGTTATTTGTGTAATTTTAATTATTCAATTATGGACTTTTTTTTTAACGGGAGTTTAGTTCAGTCGGCTCTCTCCTTCTTCTTCATAACAAGCTGAGCATGTGACAATATGCCTGTAAACTTCATCCACTTAAATCTGACACTGGAAGACCTTTTAATGCAGAGAAGCTATTGACCCGCACTAATGTACATACTACTACTAAATACAGTACTTTATCTGTTTACAGAATCTATATGTAAACAGAAAAGACCTTTCAAATGTTAAATAAATAAAATTATAATTTATAACAAGTGTTGGTCTGGGCTATATTCAGTTAGCCAGAGAAGGGTAAATTCTTCCTGGAAAGTCAGTTCAAGCGGAACAAGCTCTATTTTTAACTCACAGTTAACACTGATTCCTAGAAATTATGTTTATACATCACTAAATTGTTTTCCCAGTTTTTCCCAGTTTCCCAGTTCTGAATTATGTTTTCTCAAATGTCATTTTTTAAATTTAAAAACAGAAAGCAAAGAAATTTTGAACTAGAGATTGGCCATTGGTCCAAATGATTGGTTGATTAATGGGCCAATCAACTAATCATCGATGTACTGAGTTCTAAATATTGCGGTCACCTTATAAAATCCCCTCCCCTTGTTAATTTGCGGGCTCCTATTGCAAATGTTCAGAAAGACGACAGCCTAGGACATGATCTGTGTCTTGTCCTACAGTCCAGTTTCTATTTTAGTCATGTTAACGTCATGGCTCAGAGGAGGATATTTAGTCCATGCAATTCAGTCCAAGACAATCATGCAATTTACTACAATAAGTAGCACCATCTTCTGACCGGAAATACTTTATAGTTTATAAGCAAATACCTGCAAAGTAAATGGCATTCCTTCCATCAGCCTCCACTAATGTTTAATGATAATTACCAAATGTCATCATGCTACCACACTAAACTGAGATGATGACCATTATATATGTTACCATGCTGAGGTTAATTTAATTTTTGGGAGCTACTCAGCCTTGATATTAAATTATAAACCGAGAGACAGACACTTATTCAATGGGGAGATTAATGACTGGCTCCAGTTTCCTGCTAATGCTCCCTGGCACCGTTTTCTACAGGAACAGCATGTACATGCAGAGTATGAAATGAATGGGTGAGTCAGGTCCCCTGCTGATATTGTAATAGGTATTTTTATAATGTCAATGTGTAATGTGTTGCTCATGGATCTTATTTATGAACCTACAAAGGATTATCAGAGATTATTACAGAGCTTTATACTGAGTTTATGGCTCATTTTCAGCTGCAACTTTACTGTTTCTGTTCACTCATAGTGAATGTTGGAAATAAGAAAACTGATTATATTGCTAATTTAAAAAATTTAAAAAAATAAATAAATTTTAAAAAATGCCCAAAATAAGCTTTATCCCCTTTAGAAAAATAGTAAAATATAAACATGCCAGTATCAAAATGGGTGAAAATAATAAACACAGCAACTGAAATGAAAGGTATTGAGTGGGTTATTGTCAAGAAATTTACACAACATGTGAGATTAATAGAAATATACCATGGACCAAAAAGGTCTAAAAATTAGGTTCAGTGCTAATGTTGGCAAATTTAATTTAATAACGTCTGTCAGCAATGCTGAAAATTAAAACGTGTTCACATCATCTGATCTGATAATTATTTGTTTGAAGATTCATACAATTAGTTCCAACAAAGTTATTTCATTGGATAAGAGGCATCTCATAAGTATAACTCATCACTTTACAGGTTTTCTAATAACTGTTAATGCTTGTTACAACAGTACTCCCTCTTGTGTGAAATTGTTTAATTAAAATAGCACACTATTTTAATTTTAATTTGTCATTCATTTGTCATTCAGTGACAAAACACATTACATTTTAACAATACATTTTAATTTACAGCTAACAATATAAAATGTTTGCTTAGGTTTCAGGTATTATTAAGTGCTAAATCTAATATTTTCAGTTTTCCTCATAACTATGACTTGAAATTTGAAGTTATTTACAAATTGGAAATTTGTAATTGCAGTAAATTGAATGTGGCCTGAATGCAGCAACAAAGTCCCAGCAGGTGAGTCCTGATGGGAACTGTATTAGCAATAGAGGTGTAATAAAATATTGTGAAATACAGTGCCACACAATTTCACATAATATGATTGTTAGCCCCCCCCCACACACAGTTGGGTTATATCAGAGCATCATGCTGGACTCTGGGGGAGGCAGCCAGGAGCTGAAGGTTGTAGTGATGGGAGACGGTGCATGGAGGAAGGTGAAACACAGTGAAACACAACTGAAATGCAGCTTCCATGCCTGGTCATCAGGGTTGGAGGAAGTACAAATACCCTGTAAAATATTATCAATCAAGTACCCATAAGTACTTAAGAGAAGAAGAAGAACAAGAAGTATTTAAGTAAAAGTACTTACTTTAAAATTTACTTTAAAGTATAAAAGTACAAGTACTTGTGCAATGGGTTGTCAGTCTCTGGGCTGTGCCATTATGATAAAGGATGAAGATACATTTATTTATTTATGCCTCTGCCATTGTCCTTGTTCAGTGCTGACAAGCAAGTGTATTTAAAATATTGGTGCTGATATTGTGTGTGCTCTCTGTAATACTGTGCAGGGACATAGCACCAAATATTGGGCCTGGTACAGTCTTAATGTCAGTGGGCCCCTATCAAAGTGTGTGGCAAGCAAAATGTGGTTTTAAGCTACAATTAGATCATAATGTTGATGACTGGTTGTTTAATTCAACACCTGAATTAATGCATTTGGCTTCTATTCAATCTGCATCCATTGATGTTACATTCATGCTTTCACTGTGGGTGGATTAGAGTATGCATTATTATTTTTACTTAAGTAAAATACAAATACGAAACAAAGCTACATAAGTACAGTAAAAATACTTTGTTCCATTATACCACTGCTGTTTATATATTTGAATCATTAAAATTTTGTCCAAAATATTGTTATAATATAATATTGAATATCATGAACCCAATATTGTGCATTGTATCATGAGCCGGGTGTATTGTAACACCCCTAATAAACACAGGAGAAATAATGTGAATGAGAAATAACGTCTGTTGGAATCAGTGTTAGAAGTGTAGAGCTTGATGGGAAATTTTAAGTCAGTATCATCTAAAAATTCTAAGGAAAATGTCAAGATGGAAGCATAAATTTAAGTCTTAGCAGATGAGTCCAGTCTGGGAAGATTACATTTTATCAGTTATTGGAGGTAACTGATGCCTTCTGTCCGATGCTGAAAGTATCAGCATTAGAGCTTGAGGTGAGTGTAAGCTGATTAGCTTAGCTTGCTAGCTTCCTCTTTTAAGTGAAGTACTTTAGATTATCAAGAAGAAAATAAGTGCAAAGCATCAACATGGGAGCTTGACGGAAAATTTAAAGGAAAGTATTGGTGTGAGAGCTTGAACTTGTAATGAACAAAATGTAACTTCTGTTACTTGATGGGACAAGTGTGAAGGAGGAATTATTGGGAAATTTAGAAGAAAATGTCACACTAGCTGAAATTTAAAATCCCAGCTGTTGGGTCTGGATAGAAGGTTTAAAGGAAAGTAGCAGCTCTGCAGGGAACTTAAAGAAAGTATTGTCCTACCTGTGTGGATAACGGTGTCCCTCTCAGCATGAAACCCAGCGTGCAGCCGGTGATCACAGCAATAACAGATAGTGTCAGCAGCCCGTTCTTCTTGACCTGGTACCATAACTTCTGCCTGAAGTCCTCGTTCACTTTCACCCACACGAAAGTCCTGACTCGGTCCCACACCGGCTTCTCTGCATCTCCCGGAGCAAAGGAACTCTGCTCAGAGCGCTCCTCCTCGCCGCTGGGTAAAAGAAGCTCCTCCATGACGTCCAAAATTCTCTGGCCGTCTCTGTGTTTGTGGGGCAAACCTGTGCGAGCCAAGGCGAGCTAACCTTTTCTACCGAGGGATTAAATCATCATGGTCTCAGAGCCAAAGGCAGCTGCAGCCGACTGGCGGCAGGCTGCAGGCAGGCAGGCTGCAGGCAGACTTACAGGCACTAAGAGGCTTAAGGAGGTGGAATAAAACCCTGCACGCCTTTGTTGTGGCATCTGGTCCTGCTCCTGAACCTGCTGGTGTTGTTGTATCTCTTTAATTCCTTTTTGGCAAAACTATTGAGTGTATGGTGCCGGCCGACAAGTTTATTTTCTTTGCAAAGAGGTCAGTTCCACATCCAGGCATTCTAGATGGAAAAGACCTTGAACACAATTTGGATAAAATATCTATTGTTAAAGACCGTCCTACCCAGGATCAAACAAAGGCCCTTTGATGCCACAGCCCTCCAATTCCCACTGTCCCCTTCAGGACACCAGTTCCTGCCCCCCATGGAGCGACACCCCACACCTGGGCCATCTTGCATGACTTAGTGTCCTGGAAGGCAAAGGGACTGAGTCAGATACACATGAAGCTACAGCTTGAAACTGTCATTTAGAGGGTTAGGGGAGGTTTAAACCTGGAGTGATCTGATGGACTCTTGGAATTCATGGCCTTAAATGTGCAAGTTTGCTCAGATCAAAAGGCAGTCTGATGTCTAAAGAATAAATATGCCCAGCTGAGATCTAGTGTGTACAGAAATCATTGAGGCCCAATCTTAAACAGTAAATTCATTAAGTCAGTCACTAGACTGAAACTAAAGTTTGTCAGTTTCAGGTGATCATTTTTAAGAGCGTTATTGTATAAACAAGGCCTCAGTCTGCAATCTGTGATGGTGCAGGTCTTCATCCAGCAAATCAACCCGTCAATCAACAGAAACCACTTCTCATGATAACACAACTAAAATAATAAATAAATACTGAAGATTCAAACAGTTTGTGTTTATTTGAAAGGACAATCACTCATGTTTATAGAGAAAATGTAAAATGACTGTGGTATGAGGCTGTGAACAGACTCAGAAAAAAAGGCAGCATTGTTTTCATCAGCATCGTCCACTGATTTTAAAGATATTTTACCATTGCATTCATGATCATAATGATCTTAACATGATTCTTGTGTCCACGACTTCACAGGTTAAGTTGAATATATTGTTACATGTCTGTGTTTCCCTATAGCTTTCTCTCTTTGTTCCTTTACAGTCATTGGAATACTCTCTGCTTTGGGTTTTACTGTATATTGCAATAGATGAGATGAGAGTATGAGTATGAGAGTTATTTGCAAAAACACATTTAATCTTTATTACAAAATTACTGGCAAATATTCTGTAAGTGAAGGTACAAAGATTGTTTCAGCTACAAGTTTCCATCCTGCCTCATGTCACATCTGTGTTTTTCCTGCATCTCCTCAGTGTAAAATCCCTCTGACATGTATGTTTCTCCTTCTCCAGTAGCTGCTTTCAGACTCTCACTGAGACTTTGAGTCCAGCCACATCTCAACCTTTCGTCCACTTTGTCCTTCAGTCTTGGCCCCACAAACCTGCTCCTGCTCTTTGTCCGTATAACCGAGAGCGCTCTGTCCCTGACGCTTCAGCGCTTGATGCGGCTCAGCCGCTCACACATAATGGACAGGTACTGAGTCAGCTTCACCATGGCGATGATAACGGTTCCTCCAATCAGGCTGCAGGTCGGCCAGAACAGTGAGTGGAAGACGGCAACTCGGCCGTAGATCTGCGTCAGGATGGCGCTGTCCGCCCGGTCTGTGGGGTCCACGAAACACTGGACAGTGTGCTGGGATCTCAGATGCACGGATATGTTCTGGACTATCGCGTGCGTGACTGCGTAGTCCTTGCGGCACTTTGGGATGTAGAAGCACTAGAGGAAATAAAAGTTTGTATTTTACTATATTTTTGAAAATATATTAAATATATATTTTTGACTTTTGAAAACTAGGTGACTTTGGACCATAAAGTACTGTATTTTAAAAACTAAAAATAGACCCCAATAAGGGAATAAGAGCAGGAAGTGGCACTAATGGAGCACCTCAGGGCTGATGTCTTGTGTCTCCTCATTATGCAGCAGGCGAACCACCTTTCCTGAAGAGTTGAGGCTGACAAACACCTGGAGACATGGGAAGCGAGAATTTTTCCAGCACTCTGTTCCACAGCTATATGAACAGTTCACGTCCTTCACGATGGTGGAGTTCACGATGGTGCAGCTCGCCTCATCCCTCCACACACTGAAGAAAAAAATGAACCCAGATCAAAGAATGTATTTGTATTTGTGTTTTGCTGAAACAGGATCTGAATGAGCCTGTGTGTTGGTGTCACCTGTCGGAGTAGGAACGCAGGATGGTGATTCCCAGGACAAAGTACATCATGATGGACAGGAAGACCATGCTGAGGCCCAGCAGGATGGCTCTGTCCTCTCCGGCTCTCAGAGCTGTCACTGTCTTCCGTTTGTCCAGGACGTCATACTCACGGATCTTCTGGTAGATGGATCTAGAGAATAGACAACACCAGAGGGTAAAGAGGTCACTTTTTAAAAATATAAATCACTAAATAATGGCATATGATTATCTGCACGGAAGAAAAGACTAAATTATTTTGGTCCTCCTCAGATTTTTCAGTAAGATGATTAAAGTGACAGAAGATTCTGTGGAAATCTTTGTATCATTCCTTCCCTTCATTTTCAATTGGCAATCAAAAATCCAAAAATGAAAAGGTGACTCGTTATTTTGTTATTTGTTTATTATTCTAGCACAAAAAAAAAATTAAAACAACTGATTTTTCATATTACAATTTTAGGCTTAGATCAAAAAGATGAAATGGTAAAATTAGTCACACGACTTTTAATATTTATTGTTTTTAGGGAGTATTTTCAGGTATTTAATGTGTACTACATCAATATTTTGTGCTTTTTACTAAAACCTCCCTGTAGTAATTAGGGAGTTGTGAATATGATGAACTATAGCAAACATAGAGAAAAGTCATTTTGTTAATTCCTGGTGAACATTTTTCATCAATCAATTCATACTGAACCATGTAACTTGTAGACAGACCCTAACAAGGACCACAACAAGTGACTTTACTACATTTCCAGGTCATGTAAACCTGAGCAATTAAATATTAACATCAAATTCAGTTGTGTGGCCCATTTTGCCATTTCTTATTTTCTTCATTTCTATTTCTTTTGGTCCTGCTTTAAGTGTCTTTTATGTTGAACAGGGAATTCGCTTGTTATTAGCAACACTCTAATTTGCTAAATTACAAAACTCATTTGGCAGCATGTGTTAATGTACCTGTGGCAATAAACTAGACTCCTTTATACAACATGTACAGTTGTTTAGACCAATTGGTGTCAGCAGAAACAAGTTGTGAACACACCACTGACATATCATCTGCTTTTAAGTTTATATGTTGAACTTTTCTACTTACTTACTTACTTTTCCACATCCAGTAGTTAGAAAGCAACATTATCTTTCATTCACTTCCAATATTCTCTCTCCAACTCCTAATTAAAATATCTGGGGCAGATTCTCTGCACAAAGATTTGCTCCTATCAGAAAATTCTTAGAATTGTGACATTCTCTTAGAATTTCCTCTAAAAAGTAAGACTAAATCTGAGTAAAGATAAAAGTTAATACTAAAGCATCATATCTCTTAAGAGAGCTTCTTGGATGAAATCTGCTAAGAGCAGGGAGGACGACTTTCAAGAGGAGAGATTTTAAACAGAGGAGAAAATATCTGAAAGAAGAGGGAGGAGAAATATTCTGCCAACACTGAATGACAGTGAGTTAATTAAAGGCTGCAGATTGGATCATGCAGGAATCATAATTATGGATTTGAATCACGGAAATTGATGTGAGCAGAGCCATTTTACCCTTGTTAGTACCAAAAAGTTCTAACATCACCTGCAAGGTAAATAAATATATAGCATGTAAGAACTGTGTGAGTGGACCTGAATTTTCACACTTTTTTTTGCATAATAATTTTACATAAATACATTTTTCTTACTAATTATTTAACAGAGACTGTGTTTTTTCATTAGATTCTATGATCAGGCCTGTTGATTTCATGGTCCCTTCTACACCCACTATATCTAAGAGTGTATTTTTAGGCAGCTTTTAGGCTCAACCAATCATGTCTTTTAAATTAATGAGTCCTACCGAGCAACAGAGTCACTAAGATAAGTATTACTGTGCATTCCCCTCTTACAATTCTCAGAGAATGTTCCCGAACTATCTGAAGCTAAAACTTCTTGCTGGAAATGTTTAGTCCATGTTAGTCCATTAATCTTTAGTGTTAGGGTCCCTGCTCTTCAGCTGCTAAATGCTCCATTACATATTGCAATACATTGTTATAAAAATAATGATTATCGCAGCATTAAAGCTGCATTATTTTTTATAGACGGCTTTACAGTAGCTGCTAACTGCTCCACCGTGTTCGCTATAATCTTTTTGTGAAAACAGCTGCCAGCTGCCGCTCAAGGTTGATGAGAGGAGTTGCAGGCTGGTAAAACTAAAACAATCTGCTGAGGTCGGGTGTTAGTCTCTGTGGGCTTGTCACCGTCACAACAGCTGTAACATAATTATTTCATCAGTTGTTACATATAAAAATACAGGTTAGTGCAGCTTTAACTCCTTAAAGTGGAAGTAGATGGCTTTTTGTTGCTCTAACTTGTCATTATGAAGTAAATGTTGATCACACAGTGTAATGGTTATTGAATAATGACAAAATCATTGCGAAGATCATTTCTCCATAAGCATCGCTCTCACTCTGCAATCCTGGCAGCAGGATCTCCACACAAACTGACGCCTTATGTACAGCACAAGATTAGACGAGGTTAGATTAGACAACAGACTTAATGAATGAACAAAGGTGTTTTCTCTTAATGACCTGTTCTAATGTCACTACCTTCTCCGCTCTGATGCCAAAACCTACTGAAAATACTATCACTGAAGTAATAACATTACTCAAAGTATTTTATACCGACGCAGGACATATCTTCACAAAAGCTTTTCTATTCCCAAATTCAATGTAGCATTGTCACAATTTCAGTTGACCTCTTCAGTGAAGATGAACCTTTCATTTCGTCACTGAGTTTGTCTCTGAAGAAAATGGAAATCAGTCCAGTGTTGTGTCAAAGTTTGTTACCCCACTTAAATAATGTTAGAATTGTGTTTTCTGTAGCACCTACACAGTTGGAGTTCAGACATAGGTCATGGTTATGGTTATGTAGATCAGAGATAACTGGTTGGGGTTAAGGTTGGGTGCAGATTAAAGTAATGAGCACAAACAATAAAGCCACTTTAAAACGTTAGAGAGGGAAGTCGAAAAGTTGTCTACTTCCACTTCAAGAGTCAGTGAGAGAAGATGCTTGGATGACACCTTGTTCCTCAGATAAAGCTAAGGATTGAAGTTGGTTGTAAGCTTCAGGAGAACCATCATATCGGCATTAATGCAAACACAGGTGAGACAGGACTCGATACCTGCGGTCCCCTCTTCCATCTGTGGCTTTACTTCCTGCCCACAGAAACATCCTATCTGAGGAATGTGGGATCTGTAGACCACCGTTGCTGACCCACCTGCAAAACATGCAGATACTGTTATTCAAAATCCACACAGGAGCTCTGCACTGTTGAGAAACCATGAGCTATATATGTCTCAATCAGGCTTAATAAAGGAGAACTTCAACGCTGCCATGTCTGTGTTCAGCCTGAAATCTGCTCTGAACTAAACGAAACGAACAGCACAATGAGCAAAGTTTAATGTTCCCATTTCTGATTTTTAAAGAAGCTCTGAAGGTGAGATAAATTCATAAATTCATGAATTCATCATGAATTTCATGAGGTTATTGTGATTTCAAAACCAAGCTGACAGTGACCACGAAGATCTTGACAAAAATGCCTTGAAAAAAACAAAATTTGTTGAACAGCAACAACAAATGTTAGTGGCTGCACTTGTCAAAGGTGCATCTGGAACACCAGTTAACAAAATACACTATCAGCTGTACACCAGTGGCGATATGTCACTGCTACTGACAGTAAAGGGTTAGAGTTACAAACCCTGATCTAGGAACATCAAAGATGCCAAAACAAACCTAACGAGGTGTCAAGATGTGCATCTATGTCAGCACTGAGCTGACCCAGCATGCCGCACAATTATTTACAACCCAGGATTAACAGGTCGCTTTCAGCAGCCGTCACAGCAGCAGTCAATACGAGTCCTGCACTCACTCTGACTGTGTGTGTGTGTTTATATACTGTATGTGTGAAGAACTTAAGAATTCGTCTTAAGGCTCAGTGGATGAAGCTCAAGAGCTTTTTTGGGACTACAGGTTCACCAACTGTGAATTTGAGAGTCTCCTTGAACTTCTGTTAGTCTCCAACCAATAACTCTAATAATCTCCAACTCCTTTATTACTGTTACAAACAAATCAGCATAAATAATGATGATGATTTCCATATTGTCTGCAATGTCTTCTGGCAACTTAGGTTGTTAAAGTACAACTATAAAGTTTAACTTTAAAGCTATGAACTGGTAACACCTGCATTAACTGCTGGTTTGAACGTTGATTTGTTGTAAATCTGTTGTTATCTAATTTAATCTAATCTAGGCCTGGGTAATAACACAATATCAATATATATCGTTAATACAATAAGAATATAGTTCAATATAATTTGGTTGTTTCACTCAAGGTTTATGTAAAAAAAAACTGCTCCCCTAGTCATAAACATCATATTTCCCTCATTAATGGGACAAACTAAAAATCTAGTTCAATATAATACAACATATTAAAAATATATATTATTAAAAATTCATTCATTTTCTATACCCGCACCTTTATAAGTAATCCTTTATTATAAGGAGACAAAAACTGATGAAGTCAGTCTAATGTCTAATGCAAGGTGCTGTTTACTTGCCTCTAATGAAATGTAGAATTCAGTATGTTTTGAACTACAGTAAAATTCAGGATGCTGTTTCTATTTTGAACATTATAATCACCAGCGAGGACATTGCAAAGGATGGTTGCAAAAAAAAGCTCTTTTGTTAGGGTCAAGGTGTCACTAAATTTTATGCTTCAACTCACTTCAGACTTATTTTTTTCTCTATTAAACCAAGATCATGATTTTTTCCTCAGATTAACCAAGTGTTTCCAGCACCTCAACGCAACCAGAACAAGTTTAATATCGCTGTAAATAGACATGAAGCAGACTTAGGTGAAAAACAAGTTAAGATTTTATATCTCTGGAAAGTTATCGCGATAATAATGATGAGTGTGAAATAAACAGTAGAAATACAGCTTTCACACTGCAAAGTAACTACCAAAAATGTTTGCGCATGTGCTTGGTGAACAGAGCATCTTGCTGCACGATGCACCACGTTCAGCTGTTGTTCTCTGAGATTTTTAATCTCAATCTGAACACAGCGTTGGTTTTGTAGATTTATTTTTTGATTGTAAAATTCAATCCTTAAATATCTGCATATTGACAACATATCAATCTGTTTTCTTGTTAGTCTGGAAAAACACACCAGCTGAAGTATGTTAGGGTGTATGTGTCTTTTCTGAGCTGTTGCAGGTGTCGTTGTGATTTATGAGGAGTGTGTTGACTGACTGCATGTTAACACGTGTCTACATGCATGTTTTGAGTGTTATATTTGTACGATGAGAGTTATCTTTGTAAACTGATGGAAAACAGTAACACACACAGCCTTGAAGTGGTATGTAGACACACGCTCCAGAACATGACTGTCATTCCTCTACAGTCTTCTACATTCCTCCACAACCTCTTGTCCAAATGGAAACATGCTCTCATGTAAAATCTGATGTAGTGAAGGTCGGTCAACACTGGGCCTGATACATAACAGAAAAACTCACATTATTATTTTGGTTTATTACTGAGGGTATGTGGGTACAATAATCAAAAAATACCACTAAAACCTGTTCCAAATCTGCCCTTGTAGATATTTATTTGACTCATATATGCTTAATTATAGTCTCAGATACACTAAGATCAATATAAAGTGGTTCATCTATCTATGTTTTATACAAGAAATTCATAAGTTGTTTGAGCAGCAAACTGAATATTTAAACCAACCAGATCTGCACCCATTAATTAAATATTTATCACTTTAATACAATATAACTCTCACCCTTATCTCATGTTGTATTCTGGTTTTTAATGTAATGTATTGAATAATTGCTGCTACCATTGTGTCGTCCTTCATATTTTGTAACATATAACAATCCCATACAGTGGTAGTTAGCTGTATGATATGTTATTATCAGTGTTGGGAGTATTGCATTACAAAAGTAATAATGTACTGTAATGTAATGATTTTTGCTTTAACACAGTAATGTAAAGCATTACAGGAAAACATGGTAATATTTTACTTGGTACAGAGGGTAAGTAGTGAGAGGATTTTTTGTTTTGTTTTGTTTTCTTCATACACATTTCGCAGCCCACATTAATGTTCTCCTGCTCTGAGATTCTTCAGCGTCCAGAGGTTAGAGGATGTTGCTGAAGACATGAGAACCACTTTCAACAGTAGAATCACCAGCTTTTTGAAAAGTTGTTTTCTTTAATGTGAGGAGTACAGATGGAAATTGACTCTGAGCTAAAACCAGCGTTTTTACAAGGTGTCGTGTGCATCGCAAAGTGTTTATTAATAGGCATTAATATGCATTGTCCTCTTCAATAGAACAATAACTTATATCATTTTTAACAGACAGTCTGGAAATACGAGAAGTTCAAGATAGAGCAAAGCATCATAAAGCTGACACCTGGTTACTGAAGCAGCAACAGGCAACATGACTAAATATTGACCAAACACACTTCAATACACACACACACACACACACACACACACACACACACACACACACACACACACACACACACACACACACATACTGTATGAAAAAAGACACATAACAGTATAAGGCTGTGAATGATGGACCAGCTGACGGCTGCCTGGGTCAATATTTGCTTGTCCTGTGTATCTGTTGGGTTGTTGCGAGCCGTTTCTGCTCTAAAGGCTCTTATCTGCAGCTTAGTGACAGCTCCAGTTCACTGAAATCAACACTGGTGATAAGATGGTGGAAATGTCAACACGTTATATGGAGAGTCAAAGTTTAAGTGATAAATCCAAACACGCCCTACCTCCTCTCCAGCAGGTGCGTCAAAACGTATAGTTACATTATTCTTCAGCGTTAAAATTAGGTGAATAAAATACATTTTAAGAAAGAAAACTGAATGCAAGGCTGAATCACTACAGGCAACAAAATCATAGCAGTGCTCAAAAACATGGATCATGCAAAAAATATACCTTGCTTAATATTCTACAATACAGAAATACTGAGTAGACAGGGCAGCTGTTTATCATCTTAATGCCTCCATAAACAACCCAAACAAACTCTTTATTTTCACTGCTCATAACATATATGACAAGTGTGACACAAGGTCACGGGTCGACATTGTTTAGTTTGAAAGGGTCACATCACATGCTGTAAAATCTGGAAACCAGTCATGAATCTCCACACGTTAATAACATCTGACCTCACTGGATGTTTTACACATTACAAAACATTATAAAAGAAATGTAATGTCACAGCCAAAAGCTTAAACCTTTTTAGCTTCATACATTCACAATCCCTATAGTAACACTAGAGAAATTGTTTTGTTGGATGTTTAATGTTTTGTTGAGTTTTCAGAGATAATTTACAAAATATTACTCCTGAAACTGAGCAATAACTAAGATATATATCTTGATTTAATTAATTTATTAATTATGTTTGGTTTTCCCCTCTACTCTTGAATATAGTATTAGTATTAGTAGTGTTTTTATTTTTTAATTTGTTCTTTTTCTCCTTTTCCCAATTTAAGCCAATTGTGCTCCAATAAGTAAATCCTTTTTTTTCTATCAACCTATCATTTTCATTTATAATATATCTTACAAGTCCTACATGATGATGAATTGAACTCACCTGATTTCTGCTGGTGGAGTCGGACTAAAGTCAATGTTGAGACTGTCGGAGTTGTCCCCTAACATGGCACAGTCACTCTAATACAACTCCATCAGAGAGTTTATATTCACCTTTATCCAACTACTGTTGCCAATTAATTCAGGTTCACATTGTTGATTCAGAACATGTTCAGCACTCTTCAAGACTGGCTTATAAAAAAAAAAAAAAAAAAAAAATGCATTGCCAATGATGTTTCTTTTCACTCTCAATCTCACACTCTTAAGAAACTATTCAGTCACATTCAGAAGAAAAGAAAAATAATTTTCTTTAACTTTTTGTTTGTTTCCAAAAGAGACAATACAGTACAATTAAGTGGAAAAAAGTAGTTAATGCAAACCAATGCAAACTGAGGTAAAATCAGGAACCGTTAGATCCGTTATCTGGAGCGATTCTCTAATTATAATCCACACGTCTTTGTGACGATGCTTTTTTGAGCATCAGGTCTGTGTAACAGCAGAGTAACTCAGAGCTGACGTCAGCTTCATCAGCATCTGTCAGTGTGTGTGTGGGAGGAGGCTCAGTGCTGCAGGGATGAAGGGTCGACAGGGAGAGAAGCGAGAACATGAAAATAAAGATGTTCCCAAAACCCTAAAGGCCACTAATGTCAGTCTGTACTGTCCTTGACACACAGACACACAGACACGCACACACATGCACACACACACACACAAGTACACATACCTGTGCGTGCTAACCAAACTCTGGAAAACAGTAGCTGTTAAATTAACCCGTTTAAGCCAATTTTTTTTTCAAAGTTTTCATGCATATTTTATATATACTTAATATAATTAATATAATTATTTTTCCCCCATAATGAGGACTAAGCGGGTATAGAAAATGACTGATTAATTATTTTATCCCATTAAATTATTGGGAAAATATGCCCATAAACAAAAAACTATTTATTCCCGGTACAAAATAATTTTGGGGATTATTCTAGAGACACGAATGAATAAATTAGATATTGATAGATTAGATATACAATACGGGCCAAAAGTTTGGACACAGCTTCTCATTCAATGTGTTTTCTTTGTTTTCATGACTATTTACATTGTAGATTCTCACTGAAGGCATCAAAACTATGAATGAACACATGTTTATGGTGTTATGTACTTAACAAAAAAAGGTGAAATAACTGAAAACATGTTTTATATTCTAGTTTCTTCAAAAGGGCCACCCTTTGATCTGATTGATAAAGCAAGAAATTTCACTAATTAACCCTGATAAGGCACAACTATGAAGTGAAACCCATTTAAGGTGACTACCTGTAGGTCAACAAGAGAATGCCAAGAGTGTGCAAAGCAGTAATCAGAGCAAAGGGTGGCTATTTAGAAGAAACTAGAATATAAATCATGTTTTCAGTTATTTCACATTTTTAAGTACATAACTAACATGTGTTCATTCATAGTTTTGATGTCTTCAGTGAGAATCTACAATGTAAATAGTCATGAAAATAAAGAAAACACATTGAATGAGAAGATGTGTCCAAACTATTGTACTTTTGTGCCTGTACTGTGCAATGTCAGAGTTAAATATCATAATTACTGAAATAAAATGACTATAGGAGGTTTTGTCACCATGTTCTCAGACGGAAAGGGCAGGAAGTCAAGGACGTCATATGACGTTATTTTTTTTGCTAAAAACCTTTGTCTGACTTATCTACTATCATGTCATTAGAAAAACTGTATGAGTAATTATTTTGATTTTTTTTTTAGATTAAATAGAAGATGACCGTCATAGACTTCTGCAGCTATAGTTGCTTATTAGTTTCCTCCACTAACACTAAATATTCCTATATTATTCCTACTTCTTTGTGAGGAATAATGGTAATTGAAATAGAATTCTTTCATAAACCTCTTCTGAGAACAGCATCAGCCACCAACCAAAACCAAACTAGACCCAAAAGTGTAAAGTTATAATCATCAGGTGGCCAGAGACTAGCATCAAAATCAGTTTAAGCTAATGAACAGCTCTGGGTGGTACTGTGGTGGGTAGATTTCCAGCGTGTGATGTTTAATTTACTCGGTCAGTGTGTCAGTCATCTGCAACAACAGGGTGACAAACGCAACAAGATCAACAGTTCTACAATGTAAAAAGGAGTTAATGTCTTCTTAGTCTTCTGCTGCCTCTTTTGGTAAGGCGGCCCAAATCCCAATCACATTACCAGCTGTTCTCCAACGTCTGGCACCCCACTTTGTAGTCACATCAGTTTGACTTTGACCTTTAACTGCATGATTTACTCCTGGAATTAAAATGTGTTTTGGGTGATCGGATTGCAGTCATAGCTTTGAACATAGAGAACCCAAGATCCACTCAGGACAAAGTGTGATATGAGTGGTTGAAACAAAGTGGTAAGGACATCTATTGATTATTGAAATGATTAATCCATTGTTGGATTCATAATTTTTTTTGTCCAGACCAACAGTCCACAACCCAAAGATCATCAGTTTACCATTATAGAAGACTAAAGAAAGCAGATAATAATCAAAGAAGAGAAGCTGGAACCAGAAGATTTGAGCTTTTTCTTCTTAAAATTAACTCAAATTGATTAATTGATAATCAAAATAGTTGGGGTTTAATGTACAGTAATTATTGACAAGTAAGTGTTGCAGGTCTATTTGTGACCATATGGAAGACAAGTGTAAATGTAATTGTGTTGTTATTCCACATGAAACTAATACAAAATTATGAATTAGAATAATTTGCTCTCCCAAAAGGTGTCTGGACTGAGATGCATTTAAATGCAAGGTGTATGTCACACATACTGAAATAATTATGTTATGTTAAATAATTATATTATAATTATGTTAAATAATAACATAATACCTCTGCATGTGTGTTTGTGTTTTGAATGTTATTGTTCCATGACTAACATTACTCTGAAACAAAAGATGATTTAATAATAGGAGGTAAAATAAAAATATGATGTGATGATATGAATATAAAAACATAGGTTTGGATATAATATTTATGGCCTAAGTGACACCATCTGAAAATATTTCACATACAAACCTTTTGTGTATTATAGAAACATTAACAAATGTCTCTCAGAGGCTAAAACGTGCAGCTACATTAAAGGAAATGCACACATACATTCAGAGCTATTTATTCACCTTTCTTGCAACTGTTAAAAAGGTCAGAAGCTGAGGAATGCTCCGCGATGTGGCCACACTCCGCCAAAAATATTGTGTTCACATGCTCGCACATGACTGTCCACATACTGCAAACTCAACACACACACACACACACACACACACGCACGCACGCACACACACACACACACACACACACACACACACACACACACACACACACACACTGGCTTCCTCTCAAGCAGTTCATGAGCTTTGCCACCTTCCAGAACCGTCAGGTGGCACGGTGACGGCACAGGTGCTGTGGTTCACTGAGATGGGTTAGCACACTCACAGACACATGCCTTTACACACACACACACACACACACACACACACACACACACACACACACACACACACACACACACACACACACAGTGATGTCATGGTTCTGTTTCTGGAAGGTTATTTAGATGGCATGTGGTTGAGTGTGTGCAGCTCGCAGTCATCTTTTGCCACCTGTCTGACAACAGAACAGACACACAGCTGCTCAGCCTTCATTTAGAATCAAAGAGCTATAACATAAAACATTAAACTATTATTCTAACCTTAATTTGAGTCTTGTCATACTGTGGATGTACTGGTCATATCAGTGTTACTGTATAAGACTGAAGTTAGATAGAAAAAATAGGTAGTGTTACTAATATTTCTAGACAAAGGTGTTATTTCTGAATAGTCTAATTGACCCTTTATCAACATCATGTGATCTAACTCAGACAGATGTTAAACAGATATTCAGAGCAGTCCCTCTGAGCAGCTCAGATCAGGTTTATACAGCATAAAAGGTTTATTAATGACGTCATTGTCACTGAGGACATAACCACACATGCCAAACAGAAAATGTCCATTTCCTTCAACAACTGGATGACTAGAAACTGAAATTCCTGTCAGGACCCCAGTCAGTATGGGAAGGTAAAAACTAGGGCTGGGAGATATAAATATAAAGCCTATCAATAAAATGTGTTTATATTAATCAATATCAATAATTTTTGATTTCTTTTAAATATTTGGGGGCATTTCAACTTTTGATACATAAATGTAGAGGTTGCTGCAACATATACTGATATAAAATATTTCATATCAGTAGATAATGATTATTGATCATTTTTTATAATATATTTTTAATAACAACCAGGAGAAAAAGAGACTGAATGTGACAGTTTATATCAAACTTGATTTGTGGTTTGTCTGTTTAATGACTGGCTGTTTGACTCAATTACTATGAGGCAAGGAGAAGCAGCATTGTTGTTTTGTTTTTTACACAACCCTTGAGTCAAACTATTGATTAATATTGATTATTAATTATAGTATTGATGATGTATATAATATATACTGATAGTGTTTTATTCCCAGGCCTTGAGCTCATTCTGGCTACAGTATTTATCTTCAATATCATACTCTATGTTTGCAACAAAATACATCAGCTTCAATCCCACTATGGCAATATTTGGAGGTCACACTGCCAGGAAATGAATTCTTGTAAACTGGAAAAGCCCTAATGCTACAACAGATAAACTTGAATTTAAACTTGAAGAATTAATGGCCAACTTAGAGCTATAAAAACAAGATACTCCTCTCAGGGCAGTTCAAAGAAATGTTCCAATGTGTGGCAGTCATTCATGGAATATTTCAGTGAGGAACTTTCTATGCCTGACCCTGATAAACCTGATGTTTAACCCCCCACCCCATGTTCTATGCTGTAATAATGTGCTTTTCTGTTCTGTCTTTTCTTGTTTTGTTTTATTGTTTAGTTGATGTGTGGTAGAATATGTATGTAATAATTGTAATGATTCTGTAATTCATAATTTATTAAATAAAAAATGAATAACAATGTTCCCCAGGCCCAATAAGAACAATTCCAAATCAAGAGAAATAAGTTGTGTTGTCCTTCATGTTGTGGTTTATAGATTAAGTGTTGATAGATTGTGTTTTTAATATGTTGCTTTAACCAAATTTGCTCTAGTGGGACAAAAAAGCAAAGTAAAAGTGTAAAACAGTGCAAATGGGATTAGAGGCTTGTGAGTGGTGGGGTGAGCGCTAATAGCAGAGCAGCAGAGACAGCTGGTGTTAATGGTTCAGACCAGACTGGGTGGCTCCCCACTGCCAGGGAACATTAATGGAATGATCCGGACTGCCGGGAAGTCATTTAAGTCCATGTAATTAAATCAGCTGCTGAACTACAGTTCACGGTAGGTGCAGGTAGTTCCTCTGAGTTCACATTTGGGGAACAAATTTTGAGATTTAGTTTTTTATCTCAGATACAGAAAGGGAATCAGATTTGTTTCAAAAAAGTTGAAAGCACTTTTGTTTCTTTATTTTTTGAGTTTTCACATTTCTGGGAATCTATGTATGTGGCTGTAAGAAAAACAATCAGCTTTCCCTGAAATATGTTTATTTTTCTATTGTGTTCTATTTATGGTTATTATAAGGAATTGTAGGTGTGTATTAACTGTTAAAAACATCACACACACACACACACACAGGGAGATAATGAAATGCGACACATCCTGGAGATCAACAACTTGTTGATTTTACAGATTAAAGACAATGTTCGTGATAAGTTAATTTATCAGAGATGGGATCTGTCTTCTTATCTAACTCCAATCAAGAAAGTAAATAAGTATAATTCCCAAAATATCAACCACTCTTTCAATATGTAATGATTTATACTCACAGGTCTTCTGTAGCTGTAAAGGAACCATCTTTATCTACAATATATTTTACCATCACAACTCTTATAAGACAACAGTGATTCAACCTATAGTTTGTTAGTGAAACTTTCAGAATTCAACCTCATCCCAGCATTTAAACCACACTTTAAAGACGAGTCACATCATATCACTAGAAAAGACACTATTGATCTTTCAGTGATTGACAAAGACAGACTTTACACATCAGCTACAGAAGAGCTTCCCCTAGTGGGAGATCTCCTCTCACACCAAGGTGCTTCTAGTGATCCTGGACCCACACAGCAAACAAAACACCAGTGGACGACTTTCTCCCCGAAAAACAAAACGTTCTCTGTCACTTTCTCTCCCCTAAACTCACCGTAACGCGGTGTCGTGGTTAAAATCTTCCCTGGCTGCAGGTGTTCATGTTGCATTTTAATCCCGTGGTATGTTAAGGAGGGTCCACTAGGCCGAGCCAGTACGTGATATTGTTCTGAGGGTCGGAGCGGCTCCAGCAGCCTTCAACATGTCCCCCATAGTCCTGTTAACTGAGCCACAACAACAATAACCACACTGCCCCTCGCTGTCCATACACATCATCATGATGATGATTTTCAGAGGGATTCAGAGGGAGTTACGGTGCTGGAGGGAAGGAAGGAGGGAAAGAGGAAGAGCTGAGAGACTGAGAGAGGCAACATAACCACAGAGGGACATAATACACACTTTTTATCAATAAAATATCATTATGCTGACACAAGTTCTCCTGAAAACATCAACTAAACTACTATGTTGCCAGCTAACATTGTCCGTCTTCTCTTCTGTGCTCATCAGGTTTTCTTTTACTTAACACAACAATCAGCTTGATGAGAGCTGAGAGAATTCAAACAGTAAAACAAGATCAATAATGAGGTTTAGTTGTGAGCATCCAGAGACCAGACTGGCCAGGGCAATTTCATTTTTTCGTACATATTACATTTTCGTATATATATATATATATATATATATATATATATATATATATATATATATATATATATATATATATATATATATATATATATATATATATATATATATATATATATATATATATATATATATTAGTGAATTAATTACAGGATTTTGTAATTAATTAATCAAATTAATTATACCTGCTAAAGGTCTCCTGATAAAGAATTTGAATTCTAGGATATTAAAAATTGTAGTGCATGACTAATCAATTGAATACAGTAAGAAGAGAAGATCTGAAATCCAATTTTTTATTGGTGAACTGTGCTTCATGAATTAAATCCAAAAGTAAAGGTCCAGCACAATAAACCAGTTAGGCCAGGTGCATTATTCAGAAATGTAAAACAAATCCAGCAATACAGTTAAATAAATAAAATTCTGAAATAAAATATGCCTGTCTCAAATAATCAATATAGCAATTAAAAAATGAATAATAGAAGTCGTATATTTTGCACTGCATTGTGCCAATATCATTTTGCTCAGTGAGAGCAAACACGTGTGGTTTGAACCGATCAGAATTAACGATGCTGATAACATGACCACGTGTCCATGGGCCAACCAGAAACGCATTTGTTCAGCTCGGCTTGCCTCGCGTTGCATAGCAACCAGAGACGCGCTCAGACTTGTTGCTCCATGCCAAACGGCGCAGACAGACACCGAAACAGCGTAGATTACACTGAAACGAAATGGAATTGTTCAAGTTCAAGTTAGTAAGGTAACTAATGTGACTTTAGTACATCGTTTTCTTTATTTAACATGGGATTTTGACAGGGAGCTTCTTCTCCTTTATAACGGAACGCCGTTCCGGTCGTGAATCTTTTAACGGAATGTAGTTCCGGACAGTTCCGGTTCACTTTCACCCCTGAGCTCACCACCGTTGATACTTGGTTAATTTATATATGATACGCGTTAAATTGCGGCGTAATTAATTTATCGAATTAACGCGTTAAAATGACTGTAATATATACGTGTTAAAATGACTGTAATATGTCCCTATAGTGATGGCCAAAAATGCCCAATGGACCCTGGACTTTTTCGACTTTTATTTTGAAATGCAACATGCAAAATGTAAAACACATTAACAGAAATGTACTGTCTTTTTTACTCTTTACTCGTTGTCTCTGCCATTTCCTTCTTGTCTGTATTATATAATACACATACATGAAACTACACTTCAAAAAAGGAAAGTTCTGGAAATCTACAACCTGCTATATTTTGTTTAAATATTCCGTTTCTGTATGTTTTTGAAAATTGTCTAGCTTGTTAAGAAAGGACATAGAGTGGAAAAAAAGGTAAATGTCTCAAAAGGATTCAATTTAGCAATGCTATACCTACAAAAAATGCAAACACAAATGAGCTGCAGAATTCATTATTACAGGCGACTAGTTAAATGGTCAATTGCTTAAATCAAAATATTAATTTGTGCAGATTTATGGTTGTGGAATGTAATCAATTAAGATTAGTGAAAATGTTAGTGAAAAAAAGTGTTGAAGTCAGACAAACCACTGCAAAAACATCTATATATTTTCACTGAATTGTACTGAATATTATATTTGTATAATTTTAAGTGGCTTTTAGAGGCTCTGCCCACACTGGTGTTATCACTTAATGTTATTAGACCTAAAGAGCTTCCTCACTGTCATCATTTAATGTTCAGTTTATTGACCTCATCTAATGAAATGTACATATCTGTATTATTATTATTATTATTATTATAAACTAATCAGCACTGTACAATGTGGCCTGATGCAGACCACATGCAGGCCTGATTTGTCTAGCAGACATTAACCTCTAGGGCGACACGGTGGCGCAGGGGTTAAAACATGCTCAGGTTAATTGGCAACTCTAAATTGCCCATAGGTGTGAGTGTGTGAGTGAATGGTGTGTGTGCCCCACGATTGGCTGGCGACCATCTGGGGTGTATCCCTGCCTCTCGCCGTAACGCGCTGGGATAGGCTCCAGCAGACCCCTGCGACCCTAATGAGGAATAAGCAGGTATAGAAAATGACTGACTGACTGACATTAACCTCTAGTGGCAGCTGCCTGCAGCTACAACACAATCTGATCTGATCCAGACTAAACACGTCTGACCATAGAATGAAACCAGTAACAAGTTAACTCTTTACCAGGAGACAGACGAGAAGACTGATTTCAATTCCACCTCTGTTTGTTACGCAGAGGGATTTGATATTTAAACATGTGGAGAAAGTTTTACATTGAAAGTTACTAAAAGTCAAATCACTTCTAATTTTAGTTGTTTGTAGTTATTCTAGTTTACATTTCTTCTCACAAACTTACAACACAAACAGACTTTCCTGCTACACTCAATGTTTTTGACACAAAGTTAAAATATTGGGGAATTCAAACTTTAAAAAAAAAAAAACTTTCAGTTTCCCAAAGGCGCTACACAACAGTAAATATATGAATATACACCCACCCACATTAAAAATATGACTATACATATATATATATATAATGAGATGGCTCACCCTGCAGTGCCACAGGTGCTGGCCTTTTTGAAATTCCTCTGCTGTAGCATGTTGCTGCTGCTGCTGCTGCTGCTGTGGGGTCTGAAGTTACATCCACACGATTACGTCTCACTCCAAATAAAGTTTTTAAATTGAAAACAATTTCCCACCACACAAGAGCTTTCAGGAATAATCTCAGTCCATAATAAAACACCTATAAACACATATTACAGAACATTTTCCCTTTACCGGGACCAACACACACACACACACATAAACATGCACACACGTGTGCACACACACACACTCAGGATGAAGTGCAGTCCAGTAAGAAAACACAGAGAGAATTGGAGGAAGTGGAGGCTTTGCTGCTTCCTGTTGGAGAGAAGTTGGACACAGTTAGATGTTTCCACCCAGTTTCATTTGAACATCTCAACTTTGACCTGCTGAAGATGTTGTTGACAGTTTGTTTGTATACTGAAATATCTTCAAACAAAATGAATGTAGCAGTTCACATCCTCCTCAACACGTCGATGTGACTGATAATAATTTAGCTGGTTTAATATTGTGATGACAGACAGTAGCACATCTGGATTTTCCTGCATTTACTCTCCAACTGGATGCAGTTAGTATGTGTTGTATTACATATCTGCTGGTTAGTAAATTAAATTCGCTGGTAATTTTACTATATTTTCTTAGCTTGTACCTCTTCTTCTTTGTTCCAAAATCCTATGAATTCTTACTTTGTAAGAATTCAATACTGTTGAATTCTTACTGTTGTTAACATTGATTCCCCTTTAAATTAATTTGTTTGTGGTTGTTCTTAACTTTAAACGATTCCTTTTCCATGCCATGTATAAATATGAAATTATTGGCTTTTTCACTGTAAACAACAGATTTTGGTACAATAGCAACCATTATAAAGTGTAAACTTACATTATCCATCAGATATAAATTCAGCACGAAACAGAACAAAGCTGCAACCCACCTCTACCTTCCTACCTCTGGCACCAAGCCCTAACAGATGGGAACAAATAGCAAATAGCTAAAAGGCAAACAGAAGCAGGTAAATAAACACAGTGGAAAAACAAACAAACACAATGATAACAGTAATATTGAAAAACAAATACAGGAATTGATTCCAAGACTTCTCAAAAAGGACCTTTACCATTCAGTCTATTTTTTTTTTCTAGTTTAGGATAATAAAGAACATGTGTGACCCAATTTGTATAAGCAGGTGGTGCTGGGAACTTCCACTTTAGCAGCATTAGCCTCCTGGCCAGCAGAGTTGTGAATGCTATTAGGTCTTTTTTTCTGGAGAGAGGGTTAGTGGAAGAGGCTGTACACCAAACAGGGCCGATAAACCACTGGGAGTCACGTCAGTTCCAATTTCAGACCAAAATGTAGCCAAAGAACATATGTGAATCGATTTCTGTGGCTTGATGACATTGTTCACATAGAGGAGACACTGTGTGAATCAACTCACCCAAATCTGTGTCCAAAACTACCCTGACTACAGTACAAAGGTTACAACTATTCAAATAAATGGAAGCACTTGCCCCCTTTAATGATGAGAGAGGCTTCAGAAATATTTCTAAATCTGAGCGATTATGAAGAGCAGGGAACGAGCTACGAGCTGTGTTGTAGTGTTTGCAGGCCAAAGTGACGTCCAAACTGGGTCCATATTTTAATTCAGGAGACCACCGTCACATTATTAGTGTAGCTAGAAATAGAAATAGAAGAAGAGCTTTCAATGATACCAGATGGACAGAATTTGCTTCTAAGGTTAACCATGATACATAATTAACCCAGTTGTTCAGATTTCTAATGCTTGTTGCCCAGTAATAATAAAGGAAATCTGGCAGCCCCAATTCCACCTAAAATTTGGGTCTCTGCAGAACCTGTCAACGCAACCTAGACGTTTTCTAATTCTATATAAAATCTGTCTATTACATGAAAAAATGAAAGCAGAAGGAAGATTGGAATGCATTGAAATAAGTATAAGAACTTCAGAAAAATGTTCATTTTAATCGTGTTAATCCTGGCAGCTGTAGAAGGATTAAGTAGGCACCATTGCTCAAAGTCTTTGTTTAATCTTGTCGAGCAGAGAAAGAACATTTTCCTTATAAAGGTTAAACAACTTTTTAGCAGCATGTATTCCAAGATAAACAAAGCCAGATTTTAAGACTTTAAGTGGAGTTGAAGCAAGTTTCCATCCACCTCTCTCTCAATAATAAGAATTGCACTTTGGTTAAGATTAAGTTTATAACCTGAGACTTTTCCAAATTCTTCTAGAACCAAGAGGGCAGCAGGAATGGAGCCTGACAGAATGGACAAAAGCAGAAGGAGGTCTTTTTACAATCTAACATCATTTCTTATTCGACCACATATACCAGGATTAGATCACAGAGCAATTGAAGTCATTTGTAGCTCGAAGTATATTGAATTTAACTTTTCACCCTAATTTTAAAAAATATATGAATTTGAGATCATTACTTAAGTAATTATTTCCATCATAGCATGATTATGTGATAAATGTGGAACATTTACCTTCAGCACAGGCTTCTCCTGCAGTAGCTGACTGTCTCCACCAGGAGGTAGCAGAGAGCTGTATCAGAAGGAAACAGGGTTGTAGTCCTGAACAAAGCTCAACAGGGGGCAGTGTGGAGCTGTACAGGTCAACATGAGGAGACGCTGTTTGTTCAGAGGAAGTAGTATATCCACACACACCCACACACACACACACACACACACACACACACACACACGGGCAGTGTTTTGAAACAGAGTTCACGCAGGGCTTAGCTTGGCATTCTGTTTTAAGACTCCACCCTTTAACAACTCGAAATGGACTTAGTGACTCCACCCCTCCCCCATTCTGCTATGGGACTGCATGTGTGCGTGCGTGCGTGTGTGTGTGTGCCTTTTTCATGTGAGCTAAGGTGGGAAAGAAAAAAAAAACAGGCAGGGACTACAGGGCCAAGGCATTAGGAGGAAATGTAGGTCATGCTAGAAAGAAGGGAGGAAGAAGACAAGTGAGAAGAAGGGAGACGAGAGGGAGGAGGACGAGACCCTTGGCAGAATCCCTGATGTGAATCTCAGCAGGGACGCGAAGACACAAAGAGTCACTGACAGAGAGAGCAGAGCACCACTGAAATACTGAAATCGATTGTGTGTGCGTGTGTGTCGGTAGGTGTAGGAGTGTGTGTGTGTGTGTGTGTGTGTGTGTGTGTGTGTGTGTGTGTGTGAGACCAATCAACAAAAAACATTATATCAGGATGCTCCTTCCCTCCTCCCTCTCTCCTTCCACAAAGAGGTGACCTAAATACTGCTGGAGAGAAACTGAGAGACACTCGCTCTGTGAGTGTGTATGTGTGTGTGTGTGTGAGGGGAGGAGGGGGGCGGTTATGGTAAATGTTGCATCAGTCTTGAAAGCCATAGTACTGCAGCTCAAAGCTTTATTCTTGCCCGTTGGCATAGCAACCACTGAGTCAAACCAGGATGATCAAAGAGGGTCTGATTACCCAGTGCGTGTGTGTGTGTATGTGCATCTGTGTGTGTGTGTTTGCCTCGAACATCACTGGATATACAGATTAGTAGATTATGTACCAGTGTAACAGCGATGCTACTGTACATCATTGGTGTCAGTTACACCTGCTGGCACAATTAAATCATTAATCCAATTTTAAAACGCCTTTAATCTCAAAGCACAGCTGTTTATCACAGCAAACATTAGCTAAATATTACAGCTATAAAAAAGCTCTAATATTTTGGTTTATTCAATATTTCTGCACCTTTTCCAAGAAGAGTTGAGCATCATCTGAGTCCACTGCACCAAGAGCTTGAAGCTGGTTTGTAAAAAGACATTCGTGGCGTTGTGTTTGTCTGTACAGAGGAAAGGTTGGCGCAGGAGTTCAGCTGCTTTCTCTGCTCCTGATAATCACTATGTAAAGTGGTCGTTATGGCAGATTGCTGGTTTCACAAAGTTCCGAGGCGGCTGCACAGTCACAGTCTCGACTGAAAACTCAAACGGGCTTTTGTTGAAACACATTTTATGAGGGTGGTGAATGTGGCTCACTGAGGAGATTGAGTCCTACATATCATATTTATGAGGTTTATGAGCTGTTGTTAGGATCCAAGTGGAAAAACTAGTATACTTGTGTAAAATAAATATAATTTAAGCATATAAGTATATTTAAAATGTATTATAATTGTCTTAAAATGCACCACTATGCACTAGAGTACACTAAAGTAGTGCTTCAGTTGGCCTTCTGTGCAACCTCAGTGTGTTTAGTGCAAAAATAGTTGTGCCAATTCAACACAAATTTAGTACATGTAATAAAAGTATATTTAGTCTGTTAAAAATAATATAGTTTGAGTATATTTTTTTATACTTTGGGAGTTTCTGGCTTCACTCAGGAAAAGACAAAAGCAGGCAAACAAGAACAGAAGCGCATCCAAGAACAACTTGCAGATGGAGCTCCTTGATACCAATTTCCATCTGAAGGAAAACACTGGAAAAACATTGACCCTGATGACCTCCGCTTTCGCCCGTTTCCTGTACATCTGTTTTGGGATTAGACCTCTCGGTGCCTGTAGAAGCTCAGCACGCCGACATGTTGGCCAACATCTTTTGTGAAGCATCTGCGCACCACGCTCGTGCCTGCAGACGCAGAAACATGCTTTGGGCTTAAAATAACCCAGTGATTCTCTGCCTGCAGCAGCATCGAAAAGAAACATGCAGAAGATTAAAAGGGAGGAGGAGCTGCTCATTTCAGACATGTTTGTTTTACCTTATCTCTTTAAAAATACTTCATCATACCCACATCGCGATATAATGACATAAGACTCCACACCATACAGACCTCAGACTTCATTGTGGCTGACGGCTGCAGTGTGATGAAAACCTGCTCAGTTACACTTCATACAGTTCAGCTGGAAGCTGGTGATGTGAAAATAATTCCAATGCTTCGAAATACTGAAGCTAGTTTGTCGGTGAACGCAAACATGTTCATATAATATTTATGTGTGTTTATAATTAGCTGAGAACAGAACTGCGTTAGTGTTTACTGCTTGTGGGTGGACAGAAATGTATGTGCTGAGTGTGTGTGTGTGTGTGTGTGTGTGTGTGTGTGTGTGTGTGTGTGTGTGTGTTTGTATGTGTGTGTGTATGTGAGACAGAGTCGGTGTGGGGGTGAGCCTGGTGTTACAGAATTATAAAAAAAAAAAAAAAACATGCCATCATTTCTCAGAAACCACAGAGCCGGTTGCCATGGGAATGCTGCAGGGAGCTCCTCATCCTCCCACCAATGGGCTCCACCGATTTGTTACCGCGGGAAACTTGGCTTGTTGCCTAGGAGACCAGAGGCTGTGTGTTTCAGCTCAAATGAATGGTTGTGTTTTCTGTTTGGCTCTTTACTGAAGATGCAACCCAGCTACGGGTTTACTGCTGTACAGGGAGGTATCGATCGCTTAATTGAAAACTGGATATCAGCCAGTGAGTCGCAGGAATCATATCACGCAGCTTTATTGATTCTGTTTTTACGGTAGAATGTGTCTCTGCTGCTGTTTACTGTCTGTGTGTGGTCAGTTATTAAAGAGGAAATGCATCTTGAGAAATGTTCACATGGTAAAGATTAATAGAACTAATTAAATATGTAAATTATATGGGAAATATGCTTTTAACACATGCGCTAATTAGCTATGTTATATCTATGTGTACTAATACCATAGACGGGCCCTCATTGTTACAAAATGTACCCTAAAGTACCCTTTTAAATGTCTAAATGTGCACTAAAGTGCCCTCTTGGGTGGTGAAAATGCACATACTCCAGATTCCAATGGGACCAAGAAATGCTATGATTTTTTTCCCCCTTCTTGCATCCATGTCTCTGTTTTTTCTTCAACATTCAGAAGTTAAATTGACACAGTTATGTTACTGATCCTCACTATAAACTACCTTGAGTAATCCAGTTAGACTAAGTTTTGATAATGTAAAATTCATATATAATAAAGTGTATAAAATACACTGTAGGGGCCCTTTTTATTTCACCCACCCTTCGAAAGATCTTTGCACACCACTGACAGATAGCACATTTATTTGAAAGCATAATGCACTAAACTGTAGCTATATCAGACTGCATTTACTAATACTTACTGAAAACATAACGGCTAACGGCATAACTACACTCCTTTCCTCACAGCCCCACTGTCTCAGCTCTGCTGTGAATACAGCTGATCGATCGCCTTGTTTACAAAAAAATGCTCATTCGACTTATAAAGTCAGTTTGCAGATATAATGTTGGAGTAATTTTGTGTTTCAAATGTCATAGTAAAAGTTGCTATTAGACGTTTCATTGCAAAACAACGGAGAGTGAGAAAGTTTCCAAAACATGAATTATTGATAAGTGAGCCATCTGGAGATGCAAATAACCAAATTCACCAAGGACATCACCTGAGAGCCTGACAACACTGCAATGCAGGGGGAAATATCACAATATGTAGTGTAGTAATATAATATACACTATACTACCATCAACCATTAACATGCACTGTGGGATTAAAACTGTGTGAGGCTGTCATAGAAAATGAGCAGCTTGATATCAAACAGTCAGACTTCAATGTGTCATATTGTCTTCAATATATATTCACCATCATCGTTAAATATATTCAAATGGAATTCAATGATTATATCTGTAATGTTAGAAAGCCCAAAGAATGTCAAAATCCTTCAGCTCAATTGCTGTGAGATCCATGCTCTTTTATTTTAAGTTTTTAGTTAGACAGCACCATATGAATATTAAACCATGCTCGAAGACACTTCTATATACGGCTCAGTCAGTATATGCAGCTCTAACATTTAATGAGCTGGTATTTCTCAAACCGTTGGTGTACCCTTTGTTAGGAAGCAGCAGGAAGTGCAGAATCAATATTTATCTGTTGAACATAGGAACAGGACTCAGAAACAGAACAGAACAAATGATCCAACAAATGCTGAACAGAAACAAAGAAGTGTTGTGTCTTTGTGACTAAATCAGATTCAACTTTAAGGTCTCAGTCTCTAAATTCAGGCCCTCTGAGATGTAAGCTGCTGTTTATTTAGGAAATTATTCCTCTGTTATTAAGACTTAAAAACTTGCTGTATAGTAGCTGCTGGCGTTGATTTACAGCTACAGATTCTTAATTTTGGGTCTGAGGTAATAAAATCCAAATAGAAAACATGCCGCCTTCGATCGGTACATATAGACTATCATTTTGACACAGCAAGTACTTTTCATCTTGTTAGAAGACTCAGGAGAATCATAAAAAAGTACACTACTGTTCAAAAGTTTGGGGTCACCCAGACAATTTTGGGCAAGTTTGACTCCCAGACAAGTTTTCCACGAAAAGTCACAGAAAATATAGCAAATACATTGACAATGTTAGAAATAATAATTTGTATTTGAAATAATATTTTTTTCCCTTCAAACTTGATTTCATTAAAGGAAGCTCAGTTTTATAGCTTCTCTAAGCAAAAAGTATTTTAAACTGGGCCTCTATACACCTATATAGATATTGCACCAAAAACCAGACATTTGCAGCTAAAAAAGTCATTTACCACATTAGAAATGTATAAAGTGTATTTCTGATTAGTTTAAAGTTATCTTTATTGGAAAAACAGTGCTTTTCTAACAAAAAAGTAAATTTTGAACCCAACTTTTGAATGGTAGTGCAGGTTTTAAGGAAAAATGACTAAAATCGTGGCTAATAGATTAAGAAGAACACAAAAATTAAAAAAAAAAAAAAAAGTCTATGATTTAGATTATTGACCACGGGTGTTTAAGAAAATGCAATGACACTGAAACAGAAGAGGATATATGATTATTTGAAAGCAAGATCAGCACTGAGTCATTTACACTGACCCTTTTATTTTTTATTATAACGATATCTCCACTGCATTAGTGGTTGTTTACAGTCACGGCAGCGGTTATTGGCTTCGCTTTTTCGTGTTGTTACACTAATTTGTGCAATTTGTTTAAAACGAAAGCATAAAAACCGTCAGGATACCACAAACATTTTACTGCCGTCATGACACTTTTAAAACCTCACAGTAAAGAAATCACCGCATTTCATATTCATGGACGCTATGATTGTGGCGAACATCATGATTTATTTTCTGATGGGTTTTTTCCCTAAAACTGTCCCAGATAAGTGGCTTCACTGAATGTGGAATACTGAGAGTTATGTAAGCTTCACCGCTCTTTATTTTGATAAAATGCTGCTTTTGATTGCTGATATTACTTCTATTATATGCTGTATAGAAGAGTGTTTGGACCACTTTAAAACACTCATCTGTATTGTAGAATCTGATCCATAAATGTGGTTAAGCACATTGAAATCACCAGAATTATGAGCTTCAAAAGAAACCCAGTGTTGGCAGAATGAGTCTGAGTGCTGCTGTTTTTATCTTTATGAGACAAAGGGGTCATTACATTCATACTTTTATTTATTTTAAGAGGGTGGTCACTCAATTTGAGAGGATGATTTATTTTGTAATTATTTACCACTTGTGCTTTCATTCATTTCTGTCAGCTCTTGTGTTTGCTGTCAGATTTCTGCTCCACTCTCAGATTATTTGTACAACAATGTCAACCAATAGAATTCCAGGTGTAGCCTTGACCAATGAAATGATCCCTGGCTCCTGAACCACGGCTCAGTAGCGTGTAGGATGTATTTGAACTGAATGGATCAACAATGAAAAAAATCAGGGGTTTAATGAGGCTCAGTTTCTGTTTCTGTTGTTCCTAAACAGTAGAAGACATCTACCCCACTGTATTTGCATTATGCTTTTTTCTTGAACTTTTTCACCCCACCCAGGTTTTTTGATCAGACAGTTCCTATAATTAAAGGTCAATTAAAGCCATTAGCCTTTAAAGAGTCAACTTGACCCCACAGTGATGAACAGTCTTTTACCAGGAGAGTGTTTCATTTCAGGTTATCACTGAAGAAGGAAGAAGAAGCTATGTCACTGTAGCAGTGGCTTTAAATAGAACTGGAACATCAGTTCACAGAGCTTTCTGTGTGTGTGTGTGTGTGTGTGTGTGTGTGTGTGTGTGTGTGTGTGTGTGTGTGTGTGTGTGTGTGTGTGTGTGTGTGTGTGTGTGTGTGTGTGTGTGTGTGTGTTTGTGTGTTTGCCATTTAAATAGATTTCACTGCCCTCAGCGCTCGTTATTTTATCTACACGACCAAAACAGGGAAACCAAAAAGGGAAAAAAGGCTCTCTTGACTCTTGAAAAATAAATCTCATATTCACTCTCTTTAGATTAAATCCCTGAAAAGACGAATGGGTTCCATTACATGACCTGTTGTTGTTGTAAAGATAATTAAACAGATCTACGTTCAAAGAGGTTCTTAGAGTGCAAAAAAAGACAAAAAATGATTTGAGTCTGATGCTATTTCTATGCAAAAGTTCAATTACCCCATTTTACATCTTCTCCCTTATCGTAAAAAGGTGATTCTGAGTGTTTGTGCACTGGAGGCTTGTATAAAATTACTGAGCGATGATTGGCTTTAAACTTGCTGTGATGTCTTGAATCATGCTCAGATCTGTTAAACTTTAGAGCAACATTCGTCACAAAAATATGCGAAAAAAAGTGCATAAAGAAGCTCAAACATCCAACTGTAGGAACAAAAACCTATGTCTGAGTGGAGGAACTTTCATGTTTTACCATTCAAAAGGCATTTACTGTTTCTGGATGAACATGGCTGACATACACATTTCTGCCAACTGCAGAGAATGACAATGCCAACATGTAGAAAAGAAGAAGAAGTCCAGTGAAATAAAATGCAGACGAGCATGTCAGCTGTGCTGATGGTGAATGAATTTGCCATTTAGCTCGAGGATTTGCTATGTCCATCAAAATAAAATGGAGTTTGCCCTCAGTTCCCCTGTGACCCACTAATGGACGACTGATGGCAGTAAACACTGCTGCCAAGAACCGCGGCAATAGAGCAGAAACATGTGGGGAAGAACTGCCGATCCAGAGATGGATATAAATAATGCAGGTTTCACCGTGATATACAATAAGAGACAAAAACATCAGCTTTGTGAATGTTTTACTGATTCAACACGACTCACACAACCTGGAGGATGTTCTAGATTGTCTTTACAATGTCGTGGAAAATCTATCCCAACCTTGTATGCATGCATTAATTTGTAAAATAAAAGGCTCAGTCCTACATTTTAATGCAAATGCTAGACCCAAACAAAACACTGGCAGCAGGATGATGCCACCAATTAACACCTTCTTTTCTTTACAATTTACACTCGGTCACACCTTAAAATAACACTGTTTTCTCTTGTGATGATAAAGCAGCAACACTGCTCAGATCCATTCTGACAGAACCAGGATCCACAGCAACCGAACAGGACCCGCACCACTAACTCTGATTCTCTGATGTTGTGTCTCATTCACTAAGAGTGAGATTTAGCTTCAGTGCACATTTATCAGCAGCTGCTTACATTGATTCTGAAGCTACTTCACTCCTCTTTCTTCCCTACTCTGTTTCTCTCCGTTTCCCTACAGAGTCTCAGAGGTGCTCTGCATCCAGCGGAGTTGAAGATGAGGAGACAGACACATGGAGGATTTCCAGCCTGAAGAGATAAACGGCGGCAGAGAGGAAAAGAGGACAAGTCTGCCACAGACAGAGTTACAGAGAAAGAAAGAGAAATAGAGAGATGATTAAAAGCCAGGCTGCATTAAAGTCCAGCGGAGTTCAGTGGAGCGCGGTGAACTGAGACAACCTGATTTACGTTTTCTTTCATGCTGCAGCTTCACAACCTGCACTCGAGTCACCACTTTGTCTCTGAGAGAGAAACAGAGATGAGAAACATCCAAAGCGTTAATCAGTGGTTCAGTCGGCAGCTACCAGCTGATCCAGGCCATGGAGGAAGTGAACTGTCTCCTAATGTTTAAAACATTTTGCAATAAGAAGCCAGTGACAGCTGAATATGAAGCTCTGTCATTTAAACTGTATTCTCAAGCTGTGTTTCTGTGTGGGTGTGGGTGTGTGTGCAGGCCTGTGTGAGTGTGTGTGTGTGTGTGTGTGAGAGAGAGAGAGAGAGAGAAAGAGAGAGCAGTGAACACTCAAGGCTACAGGGGCTATTTATAACTGACATTGGCAGAGTTGCATAAGGACACAGCAGCACAGACAGAAGAAGACAGAGTTGATGCAGAAGGAGAAAGTGCTGCAGCCACTAGTTCTATAATATTCTAAACTTTACCTCTGCATCCTGCTTCTTCATCTACAAAGCCCTTATTTAATTGTCCTTAAAAAATATCATCTGGACAGGAAAACATTCTCGCAGTGTGAGCTGTTGTCAGCAGGAAGACAGCACACTCATTTGACAAAGGCAGAGCTGATGTGGACGAATATAAAACTATTCACATACTTACAAAGAAAAGTCCTTTAGTTTTTTATTTGTTCTTAGAAAGCAGCTTAACCCTCATGTTGTGTTCGTTTCATGTTCATCATGAGATTCATCTTACAAACTGTAATAATATTATATATTATCACCTCTTGTTGTGTTAGATTTTTTATCACCATGACTTCCTGTGAACATTACAAGTTTTGAACTTCTATTTGTTATTTTTTATTCCTCATTAGGGTCGCAGGGGTCTGCTGGAGCCTATCCCAGCGCGTTACGGTGAGAGGCAGGGATACACCCCAGATGGTCGCCAGCCAATCGTGTGGCACACACACCATTCACTCACACACTCACACCTATGGGCAATTTAGAGTCTCCAATTAACCTCAGCATGTTTTTGGACTGTGGGAGGAAGCCGGAGTACCCGGTGAAAACCCACGCAGACACGGGGAGAACATGCAAACTCCACACAGAAAGGTCCCAGACCAAGGTCTTGAACCTGTGACCTTATTATATCATGATCATTATCATTAATATATCATTATATATTAAATTGTAAATTGTTCAGTTCATTGACAGATTCATACTGTAAGCACTAGCCTTTACTTTATCAGCCATGACAAATACGGCTAACTTGTATGGAAAGGGTTAAGTATCCAAGGGGCTATCTATAGCAAATAAATATGTACACATAGTAGGGAGTGTGTGTGTGTGTGTGTGTGTGTGTGTGTGTGTGTGTGTGTGTGTGTGTGTGTGTGTGTGTGGGAGTGGTTCATAGTGTGTCTACACCGCTTTGCTGATTGTGTGTGTATGTGTGTGTGTGTGTTTGTGTGTGTGTGTGTTATCTTTGCAGCTACACTGTTAATCCTAGAATCAATAACTGAGGATCAATAAATGAGGCCGCTCTTTCATAATCACTTCACAGTGGCCTCGATCTGTCACACGACATCACGCTCACCTCTTATTTAAGATAAACTGACACACACACATTTTATTTACAGGTGGAGTGAACACACTGCAGGTCCTGAAAGGCACCTTGACAGTAGAACTGAAGACAGAGGAAGATACTCATTGACTTTCCGTGCACACACTTTCTCTGGCAGCAGGACACTGTGCTGGCATGAGTTCTCTATCATTTACATAAAAGTCCTTTCCTGCTTGTCACGAGGCTCAGCGGGAGAGAAAAGCCACCTGGCAGGAGCCGAGCTTTGTTTTGCTGATGAATACAAAAAGCAGGAAAATGTGGAGACATCGGATTAATTCCTTTTTTTATTATTATTATCTGTGTTTATTTCTTACGATCTAAGAAGGCAGTGGCGCACAGGCTCTGAACACTTTCTCGGCTCAAATCAGTTCTTTTCTGCTGTCATCTGAGCTGCAAACAGCTGCAGCAACACTTCGCTTTTTATTCCCCTCAGCTCCTCTCAGTGTTTCTGCCTGAGATCACTTTGTCAGAGGGGAACTGAAATATAAAATACGGCTTTAGCCGAGAACTGAAAGTGGCACAGTGGCCAACAGAGTCAACAGCTAACATAAGCCCTGATATAATAGCAGGAAACAGCCAATAGCCCCAAATGCTAAATAATGTATTGATTTGGTGGCAGTTTACATGCTGGGCTTGTTTGGTCTAAATCTTCAGCATAAAACTAAACCTGTCTCTCATGATAAATAAACACCAACCTCACAATTTCTATCATCCAGACCCTTTACTACACACTTCACACAGCTATTACTGCTTTTCTCCTGCTGTCTCTTCCACAGTCTTTATCCCTTTATGTGTGTGTGTGTGTGTGTGTGTGTGTCTTTCTCACACATACACACACTCCCTTAGCGCTTGGCAGCTTTCCTGCAGATTCATCATTAATTCATCCAATTTCTTAATGTTCCTCCTCTTCCTCGCCTTCTCATGGCCTCAGTATTCCTTCTCTTCAGCCTCCCACTGGCTCAGCTCCATCTGGACAACTCAAACTTCTTGCCACAATAATCAAACACTAATGTCGGCAGTTGTCTCAGAATGTCTTTTGAAAACTAACTGTCCGTAACACATTAAACACATCTGAGCACAGCTGATGAAACTTAAACTGGTTAAACGCTTGACTTATTGATTCCTCAGAATGGAGTTAAAGAGAATATCTGCTCTAATTAGGAGGCACACTGTACCGCTGTGTTTAAAAGATGTCTTTAAATAAGAAATAGCTGAAAGATTGGAAGGAAATCTGGATCAGGCAGTGATTATTAAAGGTTAAATGGGTAAAATTTGGCCAGAATTTTAGTTGAAAATGTTCAAAATTAACTCAGATTCTCAACGGAATATGAAGAATTAGCAGTTTTGGCATTGAAGTGGAAGGGGGGGCTCTTAAATCACAGAAAATATAAGAGTTGGTGCCAGAAAGTCATAAAGTTAAGTTTTATATTTGCATATTGTATCATACTAATAGAAGTAACAATGATTCCCTGTATATTTCCTCCCTCCAAATTAGCATCACACAACAAGGAAAACTAAAAATCTGTTCAAAGATGACTGTTTTTTTTTTATTTTAGATGCGACACAGTTCAAAGTCTCTGGGAATTAATCAAAATTTCCACCTTCGCTTTGCATTTGGCTATGGAAAACAGGTTTTGTGTTTGCCCTGGATATATAATCATGGTACGTGACACGTCACGTGACATTACACGAAGCTGCAGTTTCAACAAATGATGACGGAGGAGAGTGGAAGGTGTTTGTGTGAGACCTATCAAGAGTTACAGAAGCAGACGAGTTCCAAAAGCTGTGACAAATCTAAAGAAGGGTCAGTTTGTGTACATGTTGGTCAAAGATCACATGGAATGTGCAAATTTTTGACATGAAATGTCAAATGGTTTAACCAAAAAACAATGATAAATTGAATCCCCCAACAATATAAAACTACTGTAGTTGATAACATGCATTTAAAATTTTTTTAAAAACTTTTTAAGAGAGTTAAACTATCTGGTACCAAGTGTTTGGGGTTACACCACATGATATTTTTTTATATTATCCCAGAAGTAAATGTAACTGTTGTCATGGATACATTCACACTCTCTCATGACATATTCTCACAGCGAACTTTCCCTTTCCCAACAATCACAATATAACAACAAATGAACATCAGTTTGCATTTTCTTTTTTGTGCATTTCACAAAATCAGCTCTAGAATGTTGATACATTTGGAAGGAAACCCCGTTACTGAGAACTCCTGTTTGGCAGCAGGAATGTACATCAAGACTCTAAAGCTTTTACAAGACAAGTGACATTGTGTCATCACTGAGCAGCTTCTCTTTGGTTCAATGAATGGAAGACAATTATTCCCAGATAATAAATTCAGTTATTTTGTTGGAGAAACTATTTATGATACCCAATTTTGAAAAAAAAAAATGTTATTTATCATGTAATGTAACACAGTACAATATGAAATGAGTAGCTTTAAATAGAACTTTAAATATATTCTACAAGTTATATGTATATTCTGGTGCTGATGCAGATGGTATGAATTGCTGATTGGATTGTGTTGGTTCAATTTTGATGCATATTTTTATTTTTGTTTGAATTAGTTGTTGTTAGGTTTGTTTTTCTGAGGATATGGTGTCATTTCATCTCATCGTCATGTGTGTTGAGTGTATTATTTTCCTTAAAACAAATTAAAACATATAAAATAAGGTCTCTCCTTGACTCTTCCATGCAGCTGAATATAGAGTTATGTTTATTCATATCGCCTACATGCCAATGTGGTTCATAATAGACTGTGACCTGATTAAGCCTAATTAGCACTCACCTATTGCCAAAAACCTCAAAGTGACCATCAGTCGCTCCCCTGGAGGGCTGCAGCCCTGTAATTAGTGTTTTGACATCTTTTAAGTGCTGCTTCCAACCGCCTGTAGTTCTGCTCTGCTGCCAGTGGAGAGAATATTACAAAAAACACATTCATCTTCATTTTCCAGCTCACAACAAAGACAAAAAGCTCCTTTGAGTGGATTCTCAAGGTGGTGCAACCTAAAACTCACTGTATATTACCAGGAAAAAATGATAGAATGCATCAGGACATTATTCTGATTGTGGTCATTGATAAATGTTAAATAAATATGTTATTGATAACTGACGAATATGAATTGCTAAGCGTTAGTTGGTTGCATTTGTTGTAAATGTACAAAGATTTAACATGCACTATTTATACTATTTCAAATCTTTCTATCTATATGTATGGTTCTATAATTCACCATTTGTATTTATACTAGTGCAGTTCCCATTCAATTTATGTCTCTGCAGAACAGTTTTTTCCTAATGCACAGAGAACACTAAACACTACTGTGGTCATTAATTCAGCTGGAGGTTTCCCTTCTAAAATGTATTGTTGAGTCTCTGGAGGATTTTTTATCATCACACTGTAAAACGTTGCTGTGAAATCTGCAGAACACAGTAGCATTAATGGAAAGTATTATTACAGTAGATATATATGTATATATTACAGTCAAAGAGTCACTGTATTATATTACAGTTAATCACACAATACTGTAGATACAATTGAAACCACAGTATTTATTTATTTGTTTTTACAGAGAAGACACAATACTATAAACAGAAGTACAGTACTTCTACTATACGACTCAGCTGTCTCAGTTATTTACTGTGGACAAAGAGGAAAAAATCAGTAATGTTCACCTCTGTTTCAGTGTTCATTGATGTGTCAGCAGAGTTATAAGCAAAAGGCATGAAAAACACTGGTAAAAATAAATAAACAAATTCATTAGTATCGTAACACCATGGAGGAATGTGGTTGCTTCTCTATCCCAAAAAAATAAAAAATAGATGTCACTTTCCTAATTGCACTGGCTCTTTGGACAGCAAACGTATTGCTATTCATCCCCCGCCAAACAGCAGATCAATGTTTTACAACTACAAGCACTTAAGTCAATTGTGCTAATGGCTCTTGTAGAATTTATTTTTGTAGACATTGGTTCCCATGGAGGATTTTGAAATGGTGATGTTTTCAAAGGTTCCTGGAAAAAGACAAAAAATACAAACAGAGATACTTACTGTCTGGAAGAAGAAGAAGAAAACAGCGGCATCATGGACATGGAGGGAAAACACACATTTATGTTTTTCTTAATGAATAAATGTATTAAGAGACAGATCCATTTTCCAAATAGAGTCATTATTTTTCAGACAACTCAAATAAACTCTGCTTCATAAAAAATATACCGGTAATCTGATTATGAGAAAATATCTTGTTTTGGGTAAAGTTAATCAATGTTTTTTTTCCCTATTGTGAAACCAGTTTTGAAAGCAGATCTTTTACACTTTCACTTGAGTTAAAAGCTTGAGTTGGTGCTTCAACATCTACAGAAGCATTTTTAAAATCTAGAATCTAGTGCATACCTGATAATGATGAATGTAAAGACTTTGACACCTCTGCAGTGTTCATGAAAGGAGAAAATATTTAATATGTTTCTACCGAATATTGGCAGAGACAGATGGATATTTTCTCAGCATTGGGAGTGACATGACCCTCTTCAAAAGTCTGATTCATTCCTCGGGTAGAAGTAAAGATACTAGGGTTTAAAAATACATGTGGAAAATTAAAGTATCAACTCAACTTTTTTTCAACTTTTTACTCAACTAAAACTGTAAAACTTCTGTTTTCAAAAACATTTTCTATACCTGCTTATTCCCTGGGGACCCTAGTGAGGAGCCATTCGCAACATCGACAGCGACAGGTCGCCAGCCTATCGTGATGCACACACACCATTCACTCACACAGCTGTGAACACTTTTTAGCAGAGATTTTGCAGTTAATGTGTTGTATTGTCCTTTAAGACATATTTAAACAGGTAATAGTGAGTGAACTAAAATTTGATGAATACAACACTCACAAATCAAAATGAGAACTTAAACTTCCATGGTTTGAGCTGTAATCACATTTTGACAAGAAAAACATTTTTTATGTGTTCTATTGTCCTATTAAAGGGATTTTAACAGGGAAAAGTGGCTGGATTGGTTATAATTTAGGGCACAGAGCGGGTCAAATATTGCATTTCTTTCTGGGGAAAAAAATGCTTTTTGACTCAACAGTTATCAGGAAAATAACCTGGAATGAAACAGGAGGATGAGGATATATTTAAAATGTAAGAATTAGAAAGTACAGATAACTGTGTGAAAATGTAAGAAGTAGAAGTAAAAAATTTAAAAATAAAATTCCACTTAATTAAGGTAATGGAGTATTTGTGCATTGTTACTTGACTCCTCTGATGGATTCACCCCTGGTGTCTGCTAAAATAGTGCAGACGGTCATATTATGTTGTGACAGGGAGGATGAGGCCATTCACAGCCTTTATTACAAACTACTGACTATAAAGAAGAGAGAGAGAAGCTGATCATGACTTAAGTTAAGGGTTGAGATTAGTCATGAACTGCTATGAAGAAAAATAAACAGAGAAGAGATTCCAAATGTAATTCTAGCCCAAGAATGCGTCCAAGGTTAGATGAAGGGCAACAAACAAAGATGTGACTCAGTGTTCTTGTCGTGGTGGTTGATGAATGGAGCTGTGTTCACACTGTATTCATGTTCTTCATATTCTTCACATCATTTCATCAGGATCATGACAGTAACAAGCACAAGGCCAGATGCCCCGCAGCGTTTCTCACTGAGCTGTGGAGCTGCAGCAGTGGAGCAGCAGAGTTTGAAACTGACCTTGGCTGCTTAGAGACAGTGAGAGGAGACTGAACAGAAAGTGAGAAGAGGAGAGTTGTAATGTTCCGTCCTAACACAATATCCCGCTCTTTAATTAAGTCTCTTGTTCTGTGTAATGGACTGTCTTGTATGAAACAAGGGTCATTACACTGACTCTTCTCCCGTGTAGCATTGTGTAGTTTTACTCCTGTGGCTACCGTGTTTTATCCCCAGTAATTAACCACAGTCGCTGGATGTTTTATTTTCTGCATAATCTACCATCAAAAAGAGTGATCTAACCTTTTTTTCAGTTGAGAACCTTTAAATCACAGCATTTATAGAACAGTGACTACAGAGTCTTGACATCAATCGAAACACTCATTGTCAGTATCCATGGTGTTGTCTCGATAAATAAAAACAAAGTAATTTCAATAAATATCATCAATATGCACAGTCTGAGCCTATAACTGCACCCAGATGTCTAGTGTGGTTTGTTGGCTTCAAGTTCACTGACTGATGCTGAAAATCTACAAATCAAGTTTAATATAAAGTGGTCACATTCAGTCTTTTTTCTCCTGGTCCTTTGTCTCCTGGTAATTAAAACTGATAAATAATCATTATCCAGTGAAATGAATTATTTAATAACAATATATGTTCTAACTATATTGCAGCCTCTACATTTACTGTACATAGGTCATCAAGTAAGGTATATATATATATATATATATATATATATATATATATATATATATATATATATATATATATATATATATATATATATATATATATATCCATATCTCATCCAGCCCTACGATACAGCACTGAATTCTCAAAACTGTTAAGTAACATCTATTTTTATGTTGTTGTTTTTTTTTTAAATGTTAATATCTATAATAGACTAGACTAATCTACAAAAGAAGACCTCCTTGGTCCTGGGTCTGGGACCTTTCTGTGTGGAGTTTGCATGTTCTCCCCATGTCTGCGTGGGTTTTCACCGGGTACTCCGGCTTCCTCCCACAGTCCAAAAACAGTCATCATCATAATATCATCATAATATCATCATAATATATAATGATATATTAATGATAATGATCATGATATAATAAGGTCACAGGTTCAAGACCTTGGTCTGGGACCTTTCTGTGTGGAGTTTGCATGTTCTCCCCGTGTCTGCGTGGGTTTTCACCGGGTACTCCGGCTTCCTCCCACAGTCCAAAAACATGCTAAGGTTAATTGGTGACTCTAAATTGCCCGTAGGTGTGAGTGTGTGAGTGAATGGTGTGTGTGCCCCATGATTGGCTGGCGACCATCTGGGGTGTATCCCTGCCTCTCGCCGTAACGTGCTGGGATAGGCTCCAGCAGACCCCTGCGACCCTAATGAGGAATAAGCAGGTATAGAAGATGACTGACTGACTAATCTACAAAAGGCTACAGTGAAGTTTAGGGAGATTTATTCCAAAAGACTTTTCCTGCTAACATATTCTGCTCAGGACCTGGATTTTAATTCTTAAACCTGTAATGTGCCTACAATGTAGCTCATGCAATGATGATGACATCCATCTATTTCCTTCAAGCTTCAATGTTGAAACAACAATGATAATGTAGAGTGGGGTCAGGGCATCAAAATCTACCACCAACTTCTTTGTTGGTTGGTGTTTATTTTTCTTGCTCTGTCACTGTCTGGTGTTTGTATTTTTGGTGTTTTTGCTGCTCTGAGTTACTTGGTTATCTCTGCTCCCTGTATTTCACCTGGTCTCCATCCCCCGATCTCTTCAGTCTCTTATTAAGTTCAGTTTCAGTTCAGCGGTTGTGTGTGTGTTTACCTGCTGGTCTTATTCCGGCTGTGTGTTTCCCTGCCGGTTCCTGTGTCACAGTTTGTTATTTCCCAATAAATCCTCTGCATGATCCTGTTTTCCTGCCGTCTCCCTGCATCCGGGTCCACCTGTTCCTCTCCAAATCACACTCTGCTGTGGAGTAGGAGGCAAATTTTCAAGTGGATACTGAAGTGTAAACATCATGGGGTCAAGCAAAGATTTGAGGAAGGAAGTGTCGCTGAAATAAGGTGCTGCTGTGGTGCTTTGTGGGACGTTATTTCCACTTCCCTAACATTTTCTGTTTTTTCACCATTAAAGGGACTTTTAGGGAGTTTTTCCTTGTACAATGTGAGGGTCTAAGGATCAGGGGATGTTGTGTTCTCTTGTACAAACTGTAAAACCCATTAAGACAAATCAGACAAAGTCATTTTTTACTTTGGGCTGTACAAATTGAAATGAATTAAATTGAATTGAGGTGACATGGTGGCACAGTTAGTTCTTGCTGTTGCATCATGGCAAGAAGGTCCCAGGTCCAAGGCCTTGAGCTGGGACCTTTCTGTGTGGAGGTTGTATGGTAGTGGGTTAGATCACTATGAGTTTGTAATTGTGATTAGTTGACTGAGCATAACAACATGAGCCAGCCTATAGTACAAAAAAAAAAATCAACAAGTAAAAATATCTTGTTTTTGGTACAGTTAGTCCAATATTAAATAGAATAATCTTGAAATATCTTATTTCATTGGCAGATAATTTTGCTTGTATCATTTGTTTTCTTAATTTTGATCAATTTAGTCTTGTTTTGTTAAAATAGGATTAAATTGTTTGACTTTTTTATCTTAATGTTGTCTTTTTAGCTCATATTTGAGACTTTTTATATCATATTTTGAAAAAAAAATGAAATAAGCAAAAATTATCTGCCAATTCAAAATAATTATAATATTATAATTATAGTAATTATAATTATAATAGGGCGACATGGTGGAGTAATGGTCAGCCTGTTGCCTCACAGTAGATTCAAGACCTCAGTCTGGTCTGGGACCTTTCTATGTGGAGTTTGCATGTTCTCTCTGTGTCTGTGTGGGTTCTCTCCAGGTTCTCCGGCTTCCTCCCACAGTCCAAAAACATGCTGAGGTTAATTGGAGACTCTAAATTGTCCATAGGTGTGAGTGTGTGAGTGAATGGTGTGTGTGCTCCACAATAGGCTGGTGACCATCTGGGGTGTATCCCTGCCTCTCACCTGTAATGCGCTGGGATTGGCTCCAGCAGACCCCTGCGACCCTAATGAGAAAGCGGGTATAGAAGATAAATGAATGAATAAGTATATTACTATAATAATTATTGGACTAATTATATTAAAATTATTCCCCTTCTTTTTGCAGTGCACTGAACATATTTAGTTTTTTTTTTCTAAGCAGCAGATGACATTATCTCCTGCCTTATAAACCATTAACAACTCTAATCTGTAAATATTTTATCTCTTGAGCCCTGATGATTCTCACCAGCTTCACATTTCTGTGAAGTTGATGACTTTTCATCTCAACTTCCTTGAAAAACTTCTGTTAAAAAAAGGAACTGGTCTTTTCTTTTGTTACATGTGTACAGTTATCCAGTGTCTTTTTATCTCATGTTATGGACTTTATATCTTATAATTCTGACTTTTAACCCCACATTCTTTGAAAAACTTGAAATTAGTACATTAACTATCTGCTATTTGAATAAACTAATTCAAGATAATCCTATTCAATATTGGACTAATTGTACTAAATCCAAGATATTTCCCCCTAATAAGATTTAGCATTCAGTCCTGACACTACACCAGCAGTGAGAACATTTTCCACATATACAGTTGTGTTCAATAGCAGTCTGTTTAAAAACATGAGTAAAGCCAAAGTCCTAGCTCTTTCTTTTCTATTTCCATCCATTGTGAACACTGCATTTTATATCCTCAATCAAAATACAAAGAAAAATTTGTACATTTTTTAATTACTTTATAGAAAATGAAGAAAAATAAATATTAGGCTGATCAAAAGAATAGCAGTGTCTGTATTTTTCTTTTCAAACTCAAATATTTACTGTATGAACCGAAAAATCTGAAAATATGCTGAAGAGGAAATACACTGTATTAAAGCAATTGCCACCAGACAATGACCCCAAACACACTAGTAAACCAGCAGCATATTGGTTCCAGACCAACACAATTAAAGTTTTGGAATGGCCAACCCAATCCCAAAAACTTAATCCCATTTAAAACTTGTGGGCTGACATCATAAATGCTGTTTCTGTGACAAGAACAAGAAATACAGAGGAATTGTGAAGCTGAAATACCCATTTATAGGTGCCAGAAGTTGGTTGTGTCCATGTAACACAGATGTGAAGCAGGTCTCAGAAACCATGGTTTTACAACAAAATATTACTTTAATGATTCACAGGAATGCTAAATCCTGAATATTTTTCAACGTATACAGTACATGTTTGAATTTGTAAAGAAAAATACATACACTGTTATTACTTTGAACAGCCTAATATACATTTTTCTTCATTTTCTATAAAGTAATAAAAAATTGACAATTTTTTTCCTTTTATTTTGATTTAGGATATAAAATGCATTGGGAACACTTCCCAATGCATGAAAAAAATGTATAAGGACTTTGGCATTACTCACATTTTTAAACACATTGCTATTATATTGAACAAAACTGTGTATGAAAGCCACAAAAAGCCAACAAAACTCTGTGTCTCCTAAAGCAGGTCTAATGTGGGCCTATATTAAGGCAGATAATAGCGCAGGTCTGCAGTACTGCGGGTCTGTTTCCACAGATCTATAAATAGCAGTGCTGATCATGCAGCAGCAGCTGCCATCACCCTGTTCTCTGCAGCTCACACACACACCCACACACTGATCCCCATGTTTCCCCCCAGATTCACACTCATATCCCTGGACCCCCACTCCCCTCTCATTTCATCTCACTTCCAGCTTTACACTTCCCCTCATTTCTGTCTCTAACTCTTAATTTTGTCTCAGTGTTAGATTCAAGCGTCTATTTCTCCACTCTGTTGTTCTTTCCATCCACCTCCTCCTTCATTTAGTCCCACTGCAGCCCTCCTCTGCCTCATTAACACACACTCATAACCCTGTCACTTCACCGTCTATTGTGTGTATGTGTGATGGTATTTGAGGTTTTTCAGCCGTTACATTAATAACTACCCAGTTTGTTGCTGTGTTCACATCATTGATCTGTGCTATTTGCACAATCCAAGACTAAAAGCTTCTGATTATATTAAACCTGTTTGATTTTATTGGAAAGTCAAAACCAGACAGAAAACCTCAGACAGCTCTGACTGGTTTATGACCAGGTTACAATAAACAGTGGCGACACGACTGCAGCAGAACTCTCATGGTTTTACTCCCACATTGGAAATTCGTCTGGAATAGTGAAATCTCTTGAAAAGGAGTTTGAGCATGAGATATGTTTTTGTTTCATGGAAATATTTTAATATAATAAGTTTGTGATTCGTTACGACATGTTTTAGTTGAAGCAAGCGAGC
>CM060481.1:3222199-3339699 GCA_030544235.1 Lepturacanthus savala | reverse complement strand
TGAAACCAGAGAATTTGGATATTTTCTTTTTAAAAATGACTCAAGATAATTATTTTAAAAGTCTGTAATTAGTGTAGTAATAGTTGGCAAATAATCAATTAAAAGGTGTATCGTTGGAGCTCTAATGATGATGGAAACATACATACATTTTTGTAGATTCACATTTTAGATTCAGCATCAAAGTAAATAAAAGCATTTTGTGACTTCATAAGGTATCAGTTTAGCTGTTTTCTGTCAGCTCCTCCTCATCTCACTGCTCCATCTCCCCTTCTTATCCTCTGCTTTTATTCAATGCTCTCAATCTTCCCTCTCTTCTCCTCTCTCTCCACACACACACACACACACACACACACACACACACACACACACACACACACACACACACACACACATACACAACTACACAACCTGTTTTATTAGGACATGCACTTAAGGGAATCACTTCCTCAGATCGTTTATGCCTCCCCTGCTCCCCCAGCACTAACTGCACCTTTTCTAACCAGGAGGCTCCATGGAAGATAGATGAAAGCCTGAGAGCCGCTGGGCAGATTTGTCATGATACACCTGCCAGGATGCATGACTTCATTCAAATCAACAAAAACCTCAACATTCCCTCCAATTCTGTGCTCACAGGTGGACGGAGGTTCAGCAGCAGCAGAGCAGGAGATACAACCATCTGTAAAAAGACTTACTGACAGCCTTCCAGGAGATCAGCTTTGTATATGTGGTCAGAGAGGGAAACTGGTGACTCTCTTCCTGTTTATTTGGCAGCTCAAAACATTTCATGAAGCAAGAAAAGCTTCAGTCCATTTTGAGAAACTTGCTTTCATGCTTCACAAAGAGTGTGGTTCTCATCAAGTCACACTTCCAATTGTTCAGTCATTTTAAAGTAACCTCCACTGAGTTGATGCTCATTTAAACCATTTTTATTCATGATTATGATTATCAGCTTTAAACAGACTTCCAGTCTGCTCAGATCACATCTCAAAGGGCAACACACACAGAACTCTACAAAATGAAAAGTCGTGACTTGACTTTTGTCTCTTTGACATACATTTTTTCATCCAGCACACATTTAATTTCACATCCAACTGCAACTCTTCCTGTAACATAGTTGAGATTAATTGGTGATTCTTGGTGTAAAGACTTCACAGCCAGTAGCAGGTGAGTTACATTCTCTTTAAGCAGCTGCCACCAATTTACACACCATCCAATTATGTATTATATATTTAAAGGTTTTAACATTCTACAAATGTCAGTGTATGTATTAATACCCATTTTTCATAGTAACATTTGTTTATTGTTTAAAGATCCTCATCTCTGAAAATGCATTTATACCATCTGGCCTTTATTTAAGTATTTTATCTGTTGTTATTTTATGCTTTAGGCTATTTGGATTTTTTATTTTTTACTCACTATTATATCTTTATTTTTAACTTATCTTAACTCTTAACTCTTATTTGTTGTATTTTTTTTTTACTGACAATGATTTAGTTTGCTTGCTTGTTTGATTTTATTTGTCCTTGTAAAGTGGTATAATAGTTATTGCTATTATTATTAAGAGATTAGATATTTATTAGTCTTTCCAGAAATTCATCTTGTGCATCAGATAAACAGACAATGACAACACCAACAAACCATCACACAATATAAAGCATATAATTGTAATAAAATACACATAAAATAATCCAATACATGTCATATATTATCACCTATGAAATGTTGAGCAAATTATAAGATCATTCACCATTTTTGAAAAGAATGAGCTGATCCTTGTACTTTTCAATAGAGTAAATTTTTTGAGATACCTTATCCCCTAACACAGTGAACTTAGGTTTGGCAGATATCACTTAGAGATAATAAATACATATAATTTTCAAAGATGTGCTTTCTGCTTAATTGCAAATGAACTCTTCAATTGTTCCATGTTTACTAGTTTGTCATTTGCTTCTCTGTGTTTGTCATGGATACATGGCGTGGATGGAGAAATGAATACCAGACTGAAAAATGGCCGCCATTCATTTCAGTAGAAGTTACTCACATGGCACATACCCCGAAAAAGTTTCTGACTCCCAGGTTTACTTCCACATTATGCGACCCATAGAGTACTGATCAGTAGAGTCACCTCCCATGATGCCCCGGGGCAATGAGAACGTGCAAATAGACAAAAAAAAAACCCTCACCTTTGAGACGATTAATTCACTTTGTTGACCACTTTGAAAACTGAAAAAAAATAAACAAATGCTGTGTCACACAGCTGTGATATCACACTGGTAAAAGAGACTTTTCCAGAGCTTTTCTGACCATTGGAAAGGTTTTTGACAAAAAGTCTATGACCTAAAAATATGGAATACAAAGATTAGTAATTAACAGGATTATAGCTGGGTGTGTCCTGTCAACAGTTTTACAGGCTTCTCTTTTACTATTGGGAAAAATGCTTTTTGGGTGGGAGGGTATTTTTTGTTGCAGTACCACGAGTGGCCACTGGGAAAATCTAGGTTTATATTACATCCATGGCCTTTGTTGGTACACTTCTACATTTCCTTGTATGATGTTGCAGGACTGGTTGTTATTGTTTTTTATTGGTTATTTATTGGTTGTTAGTCATTGTTATTGGTTGTCATTGGTTAATGGGGCCAAAAAGTGATGAAAAACTCTACAGGAGTCCTGTAAACAGGGTGAATATTATAAGTGTCAGGACAATATAGTGTAAATATTCATCTCCAACAACCCTCTGTACATTTAGCATTTTTTAATATTCTGATTCTCTTGTGATTCAGATCTGTTGGCCATTGCTTAGTCGAACTGTTTCCTACCTCTCCCCATGAAAGGAGGTGGCCTGAAGTGACCTCAGCCTTCCTCCTCTACCTCCTCCCCTCCAGTCAGCAATTCATTATCTGACCGTGATTCATTTTACTCCTTCCCTCCGTCTCCTAACCCCCTCCTCCTCCTCTTCCTCCCCTCCTCCTCCTCGCTGTCTCCCTGTAATTGTTGATTGTCCTTTCCAGTTTCTGCCTCCAGCTAGCTCATCTCGGCACATACACACACATGCACACAAACACACACACACACGCACACACACACACACACTGAATCTTTATCTTTTTATAGCTCTGTCTTGTTAGGCAGTGAAAGTAGATTTCTCCCCAGTGAACAATAAGCATCTCCTGCAGCTCTGTGTTATATAACAAGGAACTTAAAGTATGGCACTAAACTACGAGCAGCTCATTCTGACTGCAGCCCTTTTTACTGAAATGCATGAATGTTAATGTTTCGCTTCGTTCTGCTTTTCACATTTCTATCCGACATAGTTATGAAGCCACTGAGAGGAAGCAGCGGTTTCGGTCTGGGGTTTATATTTAGAACATCCCCATCCCTGAGCTACCAGGTATGCTCTCATCTGCTGGACTGAAGCGAACAAACCCAGCATCCGCTAAGCCCAGAACTGTTCCAAATGCAAATAATGCATTAAATGCATCTTTTTTCCCCTCGTTCCCATTCTATTTCTAAACATATTCATGCCTAAACGTCCTCATTCTTATGTTTATAAAGCACTCATTTTGAGTCAGAGTGTTTTTTAAGTTGGTGATAAAAATTAGTTTGCATATAATTTTGACATGATGTGTTTCGGCATGTTTGAGTGACACTATAACGCGAGTTTTATGAAAGAGAGAACTGTGCTGATGAGCTGCATGTGTAGTGACTGTTCAGGCTCAGATCAACAATACGAACCAGCTCATTCAGCCAAATCCTGCATGTTTTGACCTATGATTGTTATATGTGCATGTGAATTTATCGTAATAGTATTCCCATATCAGTTCCAGAATACCATAATTATCTTCACCAAAGAGTATTGTTTTCAGTGGTGTTCTATTTGTTTATGTGTGAACAGGATTATGATAAAAACTTCTGGGCCGATTCTGGTGAGACTTGGTGGCAGGATGTGGAATCAACCAAGGACAAACTCATTACATTTTTTGGGCAGGTCCTACTTATAAAATCCTTTGAGTGTTTTAGTGGTTGTTACTGGCTGCTACTGATCAATGGAATGTTAATAATTGAATGAGCGGTTGACAGAATTCTGCTCTGATCATCCAGCTCTGTAACATCCTAGAAGTTTTTAAAATATAAGCACATATATTGGGTAAGCTGCACATTTCATGTAGAAAACTACATATCTGCATAGATAAAAACACTACAGGCTAAAATAAGAGCCATCGTTTGCATTTTTTCAGTTGTCTCTTGGGGTTTCCAAACAGAATCAACAACAAGTTTAGCAAAGCTGAGTTACCCAGTGTGATGCTGCAGATCGTATCCCACTGCAAAGATTCATTCATTCACACCCACGTCAGTATTTAAAAATAATACAATTAGGAAGAAAATTACTGGTAATTGAACTTGTCGAGTTGGTGGGGGACATGCAGTATTGTGTTTGGAGCCCACTAAGCTTCTGGACTGGTTCAAGATTTATTTGTCATTTCATCATGCATTTACCTACACAAGAAAGCAAGATGTTTGCTTCTCGATTAGTGGCCGCAGTGCAATAAGAAAAGAATTTAGTAAAGTAAAATAAAGACATCATGGTGAAATACAATACAATATAAAATACAAGCATCATACTTCATTATACTGAGTATGATGCTGTACTCATGATGGAGTATTTCCACAGATGCAGCTTCTCTTTCAAACACAAGCATGATATTTTGAGCCCAAGCTGCAAGTCAATGTATGAACTCTATGAAAGGTTTTACAATCTCTCTAAAGCTTCTTCAAGGATTTGATATATTCAATACTAAAGCGATCGCTGCTGGAGAAAAGAGAAACCTCTGCCTTTACTGGAAAAGTTAATCAAGCCACTTCTCTTTTTCACTTTCTTACGACCAGCAACTCCTCCTACACCTCCTCCTCCTCCTCCTCCACTCACATCGATCTGCCTCTCCACCCCTCCCCCTCAGAAAGATGGCGGGGGAGTTTAGATTATAGTTTATCCTGCTCCGCTTGGCTCTGACAGCAGAGCCCTTTCACCTACATTCACCGAGACACACACACACACACACACACACACACACACACACACACACACACACACAGTCTGCCTGCCTGCCTGTTCTTGTCATGCAGAGAGCAGCAGTGCTCTGCAGTCTGACATGGCTCCCTCACGGTCCACATTTACATATTCTTTCTTTTTGCTCACCTATCTTTCTTTCTTTATTCCTGCTCGTCTGTCTTTGTTCTTTCTTCCTTTCTGCTCGCCTTTCTGTCTCTCCTCCAGCTTCTTTCTCTCCAAAGAGAAAGGCAGATTAAAGGAAACTGAGGAGCAGAGGGAGGAGGTGGAAATACTGTAGGAGGAGATCAGATGAAGGAGAGAAGCTGTATTAGAGTCATAGTGCCACAACTAACCATAGGCTGTTGCAGAAGATAAATAGTGATTATTGACCTCTCTCTCTCTCTCTCTCTCTCTCTATATATATATATATATATATATATATATATATATATATATATATATATATATATATATATATATATATATATATGGTATACTCTCCTAATCCTTTTTTTAAAATGTAATTGGCATACAAATAGTATAAAAATCGATACAAGGCCGATCACCTGGTTCTTAGAGGTCTCCACCATACTTTCGATGGTCACATGGTTTAGGTCGTTTCCGTTCTGGTGGAAATTGGTTCTTCGCTTTCTCATCCATCATATATATAATAAATCCTTATAATTGTGTTATTTTGTTTAATGATGCATTCTGCAGTGTGTCTTGTTTGTTGTTGTTACCCTGTTGAAACGCTGCATTCAGTTATTTGTGTTGTTTTCTTTGTACACAGCAACGTCTTGCTCTTTCTGAGGCTTCTTCCATTTTGTTTTTCACTGTTAAAGGTTTTTTAAGGAGTTTTTTTTTTTTTACTTGACTAATATCTACAGTTTTTTTCTCATCTCTCATAAATGATGCATCAGTCTGTTTGCAGCATCTGTCCCTAGTTAAATCACAATCAGATGATGGATGTTGCAATAACGGACTTTTGGAGGTTTGCAGATGTGACTGTCATTATAGAGGTTCAATTAGAACAAGAAAAACTGTTTTGTTTCAGGAGACGATGCAGCAATTTGACCTCTGATGTTTGAACTTTGAATAGTATACAAAGTAAATCCAGAGTAGAACATGAAATCATGTTTCAGCTTTACTGGTAACTTTCTACTTTCTACAAAACGGCCCAATATTTTTCCTGCATTAAAATTAGATTTGATGGTTCTCTCCAGCATCAGACCATCATGTCTGTAGAATTACAGAACACGCTTGATCAGTTCAATGGATACAGTCTCTTTAGGAGACTAGTGAACATTCCTTGAAGAAGGTGAAGGGATGTGATGGGGAAACTTGATTCATGTCTTCAGTATTTCTAAAAATCTTAGTTATATGAATCATAAAGTTTCCTCTGACTCTCCTCATTCTTCTGTAGCCTGGAGCACTAGGACAAAGACCAGCATCTCTTGGTTTTCACATGAAAGTGTCAAACAGAATAAAGCCTTAAATAATAATACTTGTTGGTATATAGATATATAGATAGATGAATACTTTATTGATCCTGGAGGGAAAATGATGGATCACTGCAGCTTCCAGTTCTCGGCTAATCAGATTCAGGCTCTTTGTGCTCATCTTGCATTTTTTTTGGAAATAGTGAAAGTCAGAATGTAATTTCTGCCATATAGATCCTCATCACTGTCCTGTTGTTATGCAGATCAGAGTCTACATCAGCCTGTGAAGTACCTTTTCTCTGAGTATTTGTAGTGGTTATAAATGCACAGTAAATTAGAACAAGATGAGTCACCGTTCAATTTCCACAAAATATAACACCAGGCAATTATTCTGATGAAAATATGTCGACCAGAGATGATGATTAAACAAACTATCTCAACAATACCAAACACCATAATGATAATGTAGATATTCATAGAACAAATAAGGCCGAATGTTTTTTCTGGAGGTGACACCAGTGACAAAATGGCGCCGCCCAAGGCAAATATGTTTACTTGACTCGCTCCCGAATGTCGACCTTTTCATTCTTTGTGTGTTTTTTGTTTTTCTTGGCAAAACAGAATGTCATGAAGTTATGATCCAGATGGCAGAAAATACTCAGCTCCTATGCTGCAATCTCTCTGTGGGCAGCAAAGTAAGAATTTCATTGTACAATGAGCCTGTTTCTTATGTGCACATGGCAATAAACACTTTAAATCTTGGATCTTGAGAGGCCTGTTTCAATTTAAATGGGTTCCTCCATTTAGAAAGTGTCAGCAACTTTAATGTCCAACCTGTAATAAAATAATTCCAACTGACTGACACAATCCTTTCATACACAGGGAGGCCAGGTGTGCTGTGTTAGTTTATAATGTAATGTTACGGCTGCTTGTAGTGATAAACCCACCGACAACACTGAATCTATTGAGCTTTACAGAGCTTTTCATCTCATTGTTTTCACGGCCCTCAACTTAAATGTTCTGGTTCCTGCCCAGCACCAACAGCAGACACACACATTCAGTTTCCATCTGAAACAGATGCACTGTGTGTGCATCAGACATGAGGTGGGGACCAAGGCAGAGCTAAAAGCAGAGCGGATGCTAGTCTTACATTGTACAACTCAAAATAGCTGCTCATGCAAATCTCAACTGGAAACTGCCATATTAATTCCATACAGAAATATCGTCATTTATGTCTTGTGATGCCTCCAAGTGATGGAAAAGAATCATTTGATGGATATTCAGTTTTAATATTCAAAAAAACTGCACATATTAAAACCATCATTCCTCTGTGTTTCATGCTTATTGGCAAATTGAAAGATATCTGTAGACAAGCATTTATTAAATATGGCCCCAAGAAATGTAGAAATGAATGTGTTACCAGTGGCTGAAGAGCTTTCAGGATTCATGTTGTGCCATTAAGTAAATAACACATGACACAGGTTTGTGCATTTTCAGAATAAATATCATCTTCTTGTCCTTCCTGTCTTCCAGCAGCGCCGCTGATTGTTTGCTCTGTCTTCATTAGGCACCTCTGGGTCAGCTCGGCCTGAAATTAGATCACACTGATTTGGCCAACGTCCACATCTCTCTTTCTCTCTCACAAACACACATACACATACACACGCATACTTATTTTTTTACTGCTAAAGCTTCCTGTCAGCAGCTCAGAATATTGTGCGGATGCCTGTAGTAGCTTCCAACTCATATCTGTCTTTGCTCTCAGTGACTCCCCAGCTTGCTGCGCTGCTGCAAATATAGAAACCAGCATCTTATCAATGTACTAATGACAGCACAAACTGAAATCGATTCAAGATCACATTACAGAGTAAAACACTCAATTCCTCATGAATGCAGATTAAGTTTAGTTGTAGAAGTGGTAAATGAATAGAAATACTAGTAGCAGGTATAATGGAAAGCAGCAGCACAGAAGTGGTCGAAGTAATCAGGGGTATTGATTGTTAACCCTGCAGCATAAATTCTTTTAAAATTGAGACACCTGGCTGTTCTGGTAACAAACAGTCTACTGATCAGCAGCTGTGATGCTGGTGAAACGTGGTGAAACCTGATGAAAGCTCAACCTGACTGTAAAACAGCAGTTTGGCCTCAGTGCAGATCCACCGGGTTCAATCCAAATCCTGATTTCAACAGCAGCCACTTCCAGTCTCTTGTTTCTAAACCTGCTGAAACACTGGATCATTTTATCTGGAATCAGTCTTTATGATATGAACTGTTACCGTAGCATTTATTGTTGAATATTTTAATATTTATGCCAATGCCAACATTTGTCATCACTCACCTGTTGTTTCTGGTAAATCTGAGCTTTGGTATCAGTTACTGTAATGGACACCAGGTAAAAACTTACATTTCTGTTCCACTGCTACAATGTGCATTAACATTTCTTTCGACCTTGATTGCACATGGAATTGACTTTTATAATGTAAATCTATTATGAAAAGGCTTCCTTTTTAAAATATTTTATTGCCCTTCATTCAACAATTAATACATTTCCGTTATTTACTCTTGGTATATTTTCTCTCTTTTTAACACCCAGTGATACACAGAAAAATAAAATAAATATAAAATGAATTAATTAGTTGTTTTTTTATGCTTTTTTAAGCCATAGAATATTTTTCCTGCTGTAATACCACAACTGACCACTGGAGCAAAACTGAGTGACAACACCGTAACCAGCTCACATGTCTGGTATTTAAGTACATATGATACTTTAAGCTGAATGCTAACGTAAACTGTAAAATGCTATTATACTCACAATGTTAACATGCTGATATTTACCAGGTCCAATATTTACCACATACATATGCTGTTTTGCAAGGTATTGCCTGCAGCTGTTTTCTGCTGAAAGGTGTAAATCCAATTTTCTCCCTTTTTAGCTCAGTTTTGGAATAATCAATCAATAATCAATTGAAACTGATAATACTCTGCCGGAAAGCTCCACAAGCAATAAGCTCACATTACACAGTCATTTCAGACATTATAATTACTAGTGCAGTGCCTGTAGGAAGCATGTATTCCTATAGAAAAATAGAAGCTTTAGTAGATTTTTCATGTTTAGTGGACTTTACTTGCTTAGTACTTGCAACAACATAGGCATGTTACTGTTATATGTGTATAAATAATGAGTTTAGGCCCAGATTCTGTTCTTTTAGGTGATGGTGCTGGGATATGAACACAAGTCTTGGAATAAGATGCTGCAGCGAGTGTGTAGATTGTGGTTCTCGTCTGAAAGAAGAAAAGACGGCAGCACTTGTGAAGCTTCCTTAAGAAGTTTGTTATTTTGCCGTTGGCTATGGCCAACGTAGCCAAGAGGAAGAGCACTGTGATACAGAGCTTTACACTGTAGGATAGCACTGTGGGACAGAGATATGCAAGACATGGGCGGACAGATGCTCATCGCTTTATAGATAGATGAAAAATGATTGATTATAGCAACTTTAAGAGATTCAGCCTACAGAGAACATGTATGTCTGTACAAGGTTTCATGATAATCCATCCTATCATTGCTGAGCTATTTCACTTTGTACTGAAGCTATTATCCATGGAGCCGTTAATAATATCATGGTGGAGCCTCACACATTGACTCTGATATTTAACAAACCTTTTTTATGCAAGTTTTGTTTCAAAGATGTGATTTTTCCTGAGCTAACCAACATGATTGTTATTGTGATTATGCATGCACTCTGTCTGTAATGATTCTCCACACACAGCAGTTCCCCTGTCAAACATAAAAAAGACTTAAATATCCATGCAACCGTTTTAAAGAAGAACCTCCAGTGTGGTAATAAGGCAAGAAAATCTGAACTGTACACATACTGTACATGTTTTTCATCCTTTTGATTCTTCCAGAAATAGCAGCCTCATTCACAGCAAAGGTTGCTATAGTGTTGCCAAGGAAACTCAGGATATGTCTGTTATTGGCTCAGCTGTATCCAGGCAGCCTGTGTTACCACAGACGCACACACACACGCACACGCTGGGAAACATAATAACACTCTCGCTTTCACAAACACTCTGCACACATGCTGCTCTCCGGGGGAGCAGCACATCCACAAAACCCACCGTTACTGCCAGGGCACATCATCACATGCCTCTCTGTTTCAGCTTTAACCACTTCAAGCTTTGTCAGTTTTGTCTCATTTAAAAAGCACAAATATACAAAATGTGAATCTTTCAGTATAAAAACGCTAAAGCAAAAAGTGGAAATTAAATGTTAGTGTAACAGGACTCTTTAAGGTTACACTAAAAACACTGAGTGTTTATCACAATGTTTGTCTGATGTTAGATTTACATAACTGGTAGTTTCCAGGAAGTGCTGGAAGAAAATTCGGATGAAAAGCAGCACAGATGTTTCAGATGTTATCAGGCAGTTAACTGTGTGTATTCAGCAGTAATCAGCCTCATAGATAAGTGTTGGATTACTAATAGACCTGCTAGTAGCTGCTTATCGATCACTGGAATAAGCCCATGAATAAGGCTGTAGTATGCTGCTACAATATTATTAACTCCCTTTTTGTTTTGTATTAACCCTTAAGGTTATAAAACATATAAATGTTTGCTTATATGAATTTTCTTCTGTATAACAATTTTATTAACACACACTGAATTGGAGGATTTGAGGAGAAATAGAGTGTAATAAAAAAACTCTAAATGTATGAAAACCATATTAGAGTAGAAATGTCGTGAGAATTATATATATGTTTTTAAATATATGTAGGTATTTCCGCTATATAACCACTTGCTGCCAATATGAGGATGAATGAAAGAAGCTTTTCGGGTCTGCAACACGACAAGGTGCGAAAAGAACATTTTATTCCACATACAAGATCTTGGATGTTCTTCCTACATCTTTATTAGATTATTTGCTCCACTGATTTAACAGCTTTTCAAAGTGTCTTTGGCACTCTTTAGTACCTTCTCGTAATATTGGTCTTGTGCTTTTTTCGCATTATGTTGGGCACTCGCGGCGAGGAAGCAGAGAAGTATCAGAAACAGGAGATTCGTTTTAATGGCTTAATGCAGTCCTGGAGAAGCTCGGGCTGGACATCTGGACACTAAACATTTAAGAGAAATATTATTCATGAGGGGAAAGCAAAATCGCTCCCTTCTGCTTTTTCCACCTGCAGAATGGCCCTGTTAAATTGAGGTGGGCTTTATTATTCAGATAATCTGCCTAATGAAGAATTATCTCTCCTTAACGGCCTGCTGTGACGGTTTCTGTCAGAGAAATCCTGATCAACCTTCGTCTATCACAACTCTCTCCTGAAACCTCCGCCTCATGTGTTAAAACTGTAATGGAGGCAGCTGCCTGCAAGTTTTTAAGGATAAATGGATAATGGACACATTGGCATATATCAGTGATGCTGAAAATAGCTTCCAAGCTATGGTACAACTATGAAGTGGAACAGGAATTTATATATTGTTAAAGTTGCTAAATGCTAAAATCCCATTTAACTCATATTGATGAATGTTTCACTAATAGGAGTTTGAAGAGGTCAAAGAGTATTGATACTATAGATTAAAATACTTCTGTGATGTTGAAGTATCAATTTAAGGTTTTTATTCAAGTAAAAGTGTAAAAGTTCTGGTTTCAAAACGTATGGAAGTAAAAGTGATGAAGCAAATCAGTTGCTTGTCAGTCAAATTATATGAGGTGTGATCACTTTTTGGTACTAGTTTAGTTTACTTAGTAGTAGTGAGTGAGTGTGATAAAATATATTAATTATAACACTCAAGAATGAGAACAAGTGATTCTTAGAAAAATTTAATTCCCAATATATGAGCTGTCATTATAATTAAGGGCACAGAGCAGATTAAATAATTCACTTTCTAGCAGAAAATCACTTTTTGACTCAACAGTTGCCAAAAAAACAAGCTTAAATGAAAGCGGAGTAATGAGTATATTTTTAAAATGTAAAGAGAAGAAAGTACAGATAATTACATGAACATGTCAAGAAAAGAAGTAAAAAGTTGGCTGAAAAATAATTCCCCCAGTTTGTGTATAGATACCTACAATTTCTACTTAAATAAGGTAACCAAGTATTTGTACTAACAGGACACAATGTACCATTTCAGGTGCTTTTTCTAATGATCCATTATTACAAAATGCCATTTACTTTTTGTGTTATGTTATTGTTCCTTCTCCTCCCAGACACTGAGTCCAAGAGATTCGGCACCTTGTCTAATAGCATTTTACAGTATTAATAACTCAAAGAATAAAAAATAAAAAATACAATTCAGGAGGGTATGAAAGAAAAACAGATAAACAAGTAATAGGGTAAAAGGAGCCTGAAGTAACAGAGGAGTTTTGGATCTATAGAGACCTCACTTCGTTCTAATGCTTCTTTCTATTTCCACACCCACAGATTTCGTTTTTTTTTTTATTTTGAATCGACATTGATTCAAGTGACATCACCTGAGGCAGTTTATCAGATTTCACACAGCTTCCTCTGTGTACAAAAAAGCCTTCATTTTATATAACAGTTTTTTCTCATATGCAGTTGTACTCCCCAGACACCTAGAAACACACTTTGATGTATAAAACTTGTGACATTTCCCTTTAAGGAAAAAGAAAAGGAATTATTCAATGAAATAGCATGTAGGTTTCTTTCGTTTAAAGCGAGATCCCTGATGTCTCATTAGAAGTTTCTGCACTTCAATCTGCCATTTTATTGTAACATCTAATTCTAACAGGATCCGTCTCTCCATGCAGAGTCCGAACCTCCAGCAACATGAATATCTGTGAACACACATGAAGAAAAAAAGAAGAAACACATTTATTTGCATTGGGAGGCATCCTGAAGGGCTTAAAACACTGCAGACAATCCCATTCAAGAGCCAAATTAACACCCACGGCTCACTTTAATATTCGCCTTCAGAGACGGATCTGAAATTGCATCTTAATCTCTCCAGTGCTCGGTGTGAATGGTGAGCTGTTATGTAAAAGAATCCGGAGCTCTCCGGAGATCCTGTGGTTTTGGTTGAAACCACAGTAGCTTTGTCTGGATAATCCCCCCTCCCCCTCATTTCAACGTTAGGATGCGGCGGCAAGGGGAGGAGGGTGGGGACAGGTTGGAGGGGATGGAGGAAAATGTAAATTTGGTCAAACAGGCTCATGCTCACAGAAAAATTATTAAGATACTGTCAGTGTAGTACAAACACACACACACACACACACACACACACATACACACACAAAGAGAACTAAGAAGCTGTCAGTGCATCACACACACAAAGGATTCTCTTGTCAGCAAGAAGGTTGCTGCCACACCCGTAGAGATTTCCCCTAATCTGCGTTTACAGATTCCAAATATTTTGTGTGTGTGTGTGTCTGTGTGTGTGTATTCATGGGAAAGACCTTGTCGCTTCCAGTTTAATGCTGATATGTCACATCCCTCCATCTGTGTGTGAGGATGTGCTTGTGGTTAGAGCAAGCTGAGAGTAAGAGTGTGTGTTGTGTGTATGTGTGTGTGTGTGTGTATATACTTTGATCTCCCTGCTTTCTGAAAACAGGCAGCCTGTCATGACAGCCTGTTTACTTAGAGCAGCAGAGAAGAAGCAGAAAGATACGCACAGAAACTTCATCGTTCATCGCAACAAGGAAAGTGGTGTTAAACTTAATAAAAGAGAATGAGGAGCGTCGAGTTGTTGAAGCCACTTCAGTTGAATAAGATGTCAACAGGGGGTTGGAGGTCAACTGAAAATGTAGAACAGACATGTCCTGCAAACAGAGGGGTTAATCAAATTGATATATTACACGTTATTGTTATTAAACAAACAAAATTGTCTCCTGACCCTGTGGTTATTGTGGTTGCCATGGTAACAAAGGGAGTAACTTGAATTGTAAAATACACCAGCGTTTCTCTAGTTTTAACAAAGTGATCATTTTAACCCATAGCACAGCATTGTTATATCATTAAAATCCATGATACACCACTACCTATTAGAGAATTGAAGCATTTAACACAGAATATTGATTTAAATTTGTTTTTATTGATTTAGAAATGATAAAATAGAACAGAACAATTTATTGTTTTATTCTTCTCACTGCACTGTTTGGTATCATTAATATTGAAGACGATTTTCTCTAAATATCTTATTCCTTTGGCAGATAATTTTGCTTATTTAATTCCTGCTTTTGGTCAATTTAGTCTTGTTTTCTTAAAATAAGTTTATTATTATTATTTGACTTTGTATGTTAATGCAGTCTTTTTATGTGATATTTTTGACTTTTTAATCTCATATTTCTGACTTAAAAATCTGGCAAAAGAATGAGGTAGTATATGATAATTCTACTCAATATTGGACAATATTGTACCTAATTTTAAGATATTTTCCCCTGATAAGATTTTTTCAGTGCTAAAATATAGTCCATTAGTTTTTTTGTGGTTGATCAGAAATGTGTTCATACCAACATTTTAAGTATTTCCACTTTCCAGTTACCCCATGGGACCCTAATTTTGAAACAAAAAAATCTGTATGATGGTGAGACACAATTTATCTTTAATGGGCAGATTTTGGTAGTGATATAAGTTGACGCACATTATAAATTAAATAATTTTACCAAAATATGGTAACTGGAAGGCACAGGTAGACCTACTGAATCTCTCTATTAAGAAATGATGGACAATAAAATGCCAGAATTGACCAATCAGAACCAGGTATTCAACGAAGCTCTGTAATAATATTTTAGTGTGTATTTTAGAGTGATTTGTTAAAGCAGACACAAGATGTCGTCCTGCAGATTACTGCTGCCAGAGGAGCCAGATGATGAAACACTGATGTGTGTTGTTCTGGGGCCACATGGTCAAACGTTTAATTTGGAGACTGTCAATATATCAAAATGCTTCTGTTCCTGTCAAATGTTAAACTATGTCTCATTTGGAACTCGGGGGACGTGTATAGTACATACGGTACATTTATTACAGCAGACATGTTGAACTCTCAAAGCAGCAAAATACACTTAGCAGAGTGGGAGCTGTGTGTGTGTGTGTGTGTGTGTGTGTGTGTGTGTGTGTGTGTGTGTGTGTGTGTGTGTGTGTGTGTGTGTGCGCGCACATGTCTGTGTGTGTTCTTTTCTGTGGTAGAGGTTAAATTCTTTTCCCTTCATCCCTGTTCTCCTCCTCCTCCTCAGGTATCTACTTTGAGCCCACATCTTCTTTTTCCCTTGTAAATACATTACAGAGGATTAGGAGTTAGTCAGTCCGCTGTGAATTGGACATCATGTACGGAATCTTTTCAATGCAGGAAATGGTTTTGGAGTATTATTCACCACTGTGCTTCTTCAGTCATTTCACAAAGATTACACAAAGTTCTACTACGAACATACAACATGGAATCTCTTTAATTTGCGGTTTTAAAACTGTGCTCAAACTTAAAAATGTCCTATTATGATCACAAATAACCAGACGGCCTCTCTCTCTCAGCCTTTCAACACAGAACAATGTTCTGTGCTTTCACAATGCAGCAGTGTGAGCAGAAATACCATCTGCTAACATGTTCCAGTGTTTCATTTTCTGATACTGATAATGATGAATAGAGTCATATAAATCTTCCACCTTGTCAGCCCTACAGTCTGCAACAACCATAAATCCTCAGAGTCCAGTGTGTGTGTTGCTTTATTGAACTGATACCATGTGTTTAAGGGAAGTTATTTTTCCATTGGAAAATTGTCAGTCAGCTTTCCAAGCATGCCGCAGTATTCTGAATCTCACATTCTTCCAGCAAGGACAGTGGGTGTGTACGCTCTGAGCATGTTGGAGCAGATTATTTGAACTCTGGTGACTCTGTTTCATAAGTCTGGTTCACTCTGCCAAATGGGAACGATGCCAATTGCACTCGGAAGGCACCGAGTAAAACTCTGAGCAAGATCTTCCCTGTTCTCCTCCAAGACAACTGGTTTGTTGAGAGTCTTCGGTGGAGCCTGGACGAAGTTAGGCCAATGTACAAACATTTAGAGGTATGAAGAGACAGACGCTGACATCTGATAGTCAGGAGTTTGTCCTGCTTGGAAAGGCAGGCATAACAAAATGAGCCGAACACAGACCACAGTCTGGACTCATGATAATTATCAGCTATGTATTCATATCTTCTTACCTTTTAAGCACATGAGGGAATCTGCAGACGATTCCGTCAGTCAGATCTGTTTTGACTACAGCAACCTGGCATGAAAACAGGATAAAACACTGTAATAAAAAACATAATTGTTAGCACCTGTAATTACTGTTTACAATGGTGTTTGGTTTATATGTAATTGGAAAGTGTGAAGCTAACTAAATAAAATAAAGAAAACAGTGGGTGTGGTTCATTCTGGAACATGTCTTGGATGAGGTGGATCCAGAAACGGTTCCTCTCTCTTGATGAACCATGTGTCCTAAACCAGCCCCGCCTCTTTTCACAGTTACAGCCAATCAGAAACCGTCCTCCCGTCGTCCGCTGGAAGTAGGCAAGCGAAAAAAAAAAAGAAGAAAAGAAAAAATTTCCATGTGCAGCAGCCCACAAGAGCCACAAATCATAATGCCTGAAAAGAAGCAGCTGACGTTTGTTTCCCCCAAACGAGCCACTTCTTTTTAAAGCGTGGGCCCTCTTGAAATTCCATCCAATCCAAATTCAGTCTGAATGTGCTCGCTAAGGAAAACCATCTGTGATTAAAGAATGTGGGGCTTGGCTAACAGGGAGAGTTTTTTTTTTCTTTTTTTTCCTTTTCCTTGAAAGGGTTTTATGGAGATTCCTGTTCTGCCAAGCTCTCCTGCCTGCACCAGTTCCAGCAAAACATTTCCCTGGTCCAGAGGCATCTCAATACACCGCTACTTCAAAATAGTGTAGCTTCTTTTTTTTTTTCTCCTCGGCAAAATATCTTTAAATATCTTCCATATGCTTCCTTATACACTTGAAGGATGCCGCATGAGGCAACAGACATTGCATAACAAACTTGTAAGTAAACTCATAGGTGAGCCATTACCCAGCACTTTCTCCCAAAACTAAATTTAAGACCACTGCAGCAGATGCCAAGTAGGGCAGCTTCACGAAGCAGATAAAAGCTAAAAGTAGCTGTTCCATGCACCAAAAAAGACGTCACTGTTATGTTACTGCGGCAGAATTTGGAGAATCTACTTCACATAACTTTCTCTGAAAATGGAGTTAGTGATAGCGAGCTAATTAAAACTATTTTGTTTAAACTACTGCTAATAAGCTAATCTGTTGGCATGTTTACTGCTGGCTGACCACTATTCAACTTGTATTTTGTATTTATTTAGCAAATGCAAAGTCAACGAGCCAAGCAGTTGGTGACTAATCCTCCTTTTAGTGTTTGGAGCAGGAAGGCTTCACTGATGGTTTCCATTGTCTGCTCCACTCCACAAACACACAGTGGGTTTGGGCCACTGCCGCACCTGTGAAAACTGGCCGTTAAGTCAAGCTGTGGTTGTAGCTCCATTAGTTCTTCAATTCAGACTACTGTGTTTGTCCCAGTCTACCTGCACAGAAGGTAAATCGATTTATTGATGAAATCATGTTGCCTCTGCTACGATAGGTGCTGAAATGCACTATTTAGCATGTTAGTATGTGCCATTTTCATTTAACCTTTTTTGGCAGCAAAAGGCAAAAACAGGTAAACTAGCAGGTTAGCAACCCAGAGCTAAACTAGCATGAATATATGCATATCATACTTTCTGTTGGGGGGTGACATGGTGGAGCAGTGGTTAGAGCTATTGAAGGTCACAGGTTCAAGACCTGTGAGGAGTTTGCATGTTCTCCCTGCGTCTGCTTGGGTTTTCTCTGCATTCTCCGGCTTCCCCCTACAGTGAGGTTAATTGGAGACTCTAAATTGCCTATAGGTGTGAGTAAATGGTGTGTGTGCCCCATGATAGGCTGGCGAACTGTCTGGGGTGTATCTTTGCCTCTCACCTGTAATGTTCTGGGATTGGCTCCAGCAGACCCCCGTGACCCTAATGAGGAACAAGCGGGTATAGAAGATGACAGACTGACTTTCTGTTGGCTCAACTTACTAAGTCTGCTGGTTTGAGTTATTCTCTTTATGCTTTACATACTGTTCAGCTTCCGGGTCAGAGTTTGGCACAAACCTGATTGCGCTGGATGAGCGATTGTCCAAATTTGCAAGTTTGATTTAAGTTGAGCTAATGTGTTTAAAAGTCTGGATTTAGTCAGACTAACACTATAATTAGATTGTTTTAGGTGTCAGAAAATAAATAAATAAAATACATAAACCAAATAAAACAGAGTGAGGTCTCTTGCTAGGTTAAAATCCAATGAGTAAAATGTGTTTTAAGATTTGTTTTAAAGACACACAGTAATGAGGCCTGTCAGACGTATAAAGTAAAATGCTCCACATTCTATGGGCAGCAACAGAGAAAGATTGTCTCCTTGGAGCCAGGGACCTGTTGAGTGGAATCTGATGCCAGATGTCTGTTTGGCACATCCTTCGACCCCCAATTACTTTTCCCGGGCAGCTTGGGTGCTAAAGTCGTATAGATTTTTTCCGCATTTGTCATCTTTTAGATGGAAGAGGAACTGTAGATGGATAATCTTTGACCTTTTAGAGCATGGCGTGAGTAAGTGTGAGTTGGATATGTGGGGGGTTATGTTCGCCAGGGGAGTGATTTTGAGCGAATAGTCACACTTATGATTCACATGGCTGTGTTAAGCAGGGTGTCCACATAGTGTGATATGAGAAAACAGTCAATAATCTTAGAGTAGGTTGTTTCTGGACTTCATCTTAGCTATGTTCTTTAATGGACAGGATGGCTACCAGGTAGGGTACCCTATTGGTCCAAGGGTAGAAGCTCTTCTTGAGCTTCTCAGTGGCATCTGGGTGTATCTTCCAGACCACAGCAGAGAAAAAGGCTGTTAAAAAATGGTAATGATTAATGATTGTCTTTGCTATATTCCTGCTTCAACTAATAACTCAAACTGGAAGAATCCGGGGGTGACTTGGTAATCAGAGTGAACAAAAAATACAGTATGCACATATTGCAAGATTGTCATGCCAGTTTACCTCTGGGTTGCTAACCTCCTAATTGTCTGGTGTTTTGATTTTTGTTGTCCAAAAAGGTCAACCGGTAATAGTGCAATACTAACAAGCTAAAGAGTGAATCCTCACCTTTCGTAGTGAAGACGGTATACTGACTGAATCATAATGCAGCCCCCAAGTCAGGACACTGAGGTACTTGATTCTGTCCAGCGTCTCCACCAGTTACTTCCCTGCTTTTTCCTCAAAACCACTATCAGGTCATTATTCTTGCTGATGTTCAAAAGAAGGTTATTGTCCTGACAACATTGGGTCAGTTCCATTACTTCATTCAGGAAAGGACTTTTCTTTGTTATCTATGATAAGAGCTGTGTTGTCAGCAAACTTGCTGATGACTTTGGAGCCAAAAGTGTCTTCACAGTTGTGTGTGTACAGGGTTTACAGCAGGGGACTTAAAACATAACCCTGGGGTGCTCCGGGGTTAAGGGGCCTCAGACAATTAATTATTTTTTATGTCATATGTAATTCTAGGTACAATCATAGGAAAGAGGGTTGAGACAGTCTTAAGGTGTGACCTCATTCCTAATTCTTGTGGAGAAGTCTCACACAATGATTGTTGTGATGTGGATTAGGCTTTTAAGTCTTCTACCTACGACCTGATTTGTGTGAACTAGTAGTACACGTGGTGTAACATGAATATGATTATGCAACAGCGTGGCCTCCTTTTTTTTGACTCACACTCATTCTTGGGTGAGTAGTTTGAGAGGCATTCGGCATTCCAGAACAACTGCCATGTTTGTCTCGGTTTGAAAATAAGGAAGAAAAACCACAGCAGTGAGCGGAGTTCTCATCTAATGATGAACTGTGAATCATCTACTGTGCAGCCATGAAATGACTTCTGTCTCAGGCACAGGCCTTTGTGTGAGAAGTGGGAATTGGGAGCTGGTGTTGTGAAGCTCATATAAAGTGGCGGTGCAGGAAAATCAGAAAGAAACAAAACAACTGAATAAAATAAAAAGAGGGCTTTCACCTAATATTTATTCTGCTGACACACACCTACTGTGTTGCAACCTGCAAACAGTTTTTATACAATGCAAATACCAGTTATTTTGTTGTACATTGTATGTCCTTCACATGGTCACGACTTGTTTGCATGACACCCACCGCCATCAGTGTATAAGTGTGTAAAGGCATGAATGAACACTTGTAGTGTAATTTGTTTTGAGCTGTCAGAAGACTAGAAAGGCGCCATAAAAATACAGACCATTTACCATACATGATGCCTTATGATGGATTATTACGCACATCCCTGTGCACAACATAAAAACATTATAGTGTAACATATAATATAACGTAATATATTATATTATGTGTTTTTCCATGCTAATCAGTTCAGTAACAGATGAAATAGTTACATAAATACTTAGTCTGAGAAGCATTCTGGAAGTTTTTCCTGTGAATGAATCATTGCACTTTGTTTATATTCCATTTCCACACGTTGTAGCAACCTATAATCTTTTCATTAATTTAAAACAATGTCTTTTAACGTCTGACTAATTTTAATAAGTTAACTGATAAGACTGTTATTGTAGAACTCCCTCTTGTGATATTGCTTACATTTCCTCCCACGCGGAGCAATTACAGCTGAAGATCTGCAGGCTCCCGTCCATCAACGCAGCTGTGGACTGGCAAAGATACGCCATGAGGAACAGACGGTGAACTCCCTGAACCCTGGCGTGCTATCATTGACCCGACTGCTGCCATCAGCTGACCTTAAAGACAAGTGCAAAGCTATGGATGTGGCAAAATGAGGAGGCAGTACCACAGTGAACAGACTGGATAGTGTATGGGGTTTGATTAAAAGAGCAGGAAAAGCACACAACGTGGACACAGAGTAGAGGTAGAAACTTCACAGGCTCGTTAGAAGCAAGGACTCATCAGTTGGAAGCATCATTCAACAGCTAATGCAGCATGAAACCACAGTTTTCACTGTTCCAGCTTCATGTGTGGAAGACAAATGCTGCACGCTAATGTGACCAAACAGAAACGAAGGAGAAACACATGATCTTTAATCTAAGAGCAGAAGGTCTGACCCTGTGTCTAGACAGCAAGTGGTAGGTCAGCATCGAGTCAGCTTCATGCTTCACACAGCAGATACACTGGCGCTGGCTCAGATCAGGCTCACGGCTCAGCTGCATTTCAGCTGTGTCTCGCAGGCACAACCTGAAGCTGTTTTATATGCTTCAAAAGTCTTTTTCATTAGGTAAATGCGTATCTCTCCTGTGTTTCTGGTCACACTAGAAAGTGGAGCAGCAGAGAGGCAGACATTCATTTCTCGCTGTTATTTATACTGTGGAGGAAGTTTCACTTCCTGTCTAGTCAGTTGAGTAGGTGGCCCACCAATATCTCAGGACGCATTCTTTACACTCACAAATTACCCAGGTCACCTCCCAATGTGGTTTGGATGATCTGTTCTTACTCCATCCTCAATGTCTCTGACATATTCACACCTGGTCTTAAAACTGTCCGTTTGTAGCACGTTTAACACAGACCACAACAAAAATCCAAAGAAGGTTTTTCTCCCATCCATGTATTTAAGATGTTCAGCTTCTTTAACAGATTCAACATGAATTCCATTTCTTCATAGGACCAATAATGTCTTCTTGTTTTTGATGTTGCCATCTCAACACTTCGAATGAACAATTGATTCGAATCACATTATGTAGCTGTGTTAGTCCTACTCTGCAAGTTCCATTTTAGTCAAGCTGACATGTTAACCTGTACTTTAAAATTAATTTTTAGGTGTCACTGAATGGTTGTACTACATATTGAGTCAGTCCATCTTTTTATTTTGGGGTATAATCTTGCCTTCATCTTCAAGACAAAAAAATGAGAACAGTTATATACACACACATACCTGTATATATATATATATATATAAAAGTGAGGGTCTGTGCCCTGTGAAATATATATATGTATATATATATATATATATATATATATATATATATATATATATATATATATATATATATATTTTTATGCCGTCTTGAGCGCTGCAAGGGAAAAACAGATGTACCAAAGTCTGGATTATCACAATCCATGGACACTTCTCCTGATAAACTCTTTTATAACCCAGCACTTCTGCAATAAACGGCTCGGACACACCATATCTACAGCTCGAACATCCAGGGAGCATTTTATGTTCTTTGATAGAGTAATGATTTGAAAGATTTTAATTTCATAACTGTGACTCTCTTTATACCTTGTATTAAGATACATCTCATATCCAGATTGAGTCTTAATATAAATGATTTTTACACCAGGTATTAATATATGTCTCCAGTGTCCACATTGAGATATTATTCCTCGCTAGGGTCGTGGGGGTCTGCTGGAGCCAATCCCAGTGTATTTCGGGCGAGAGGTGGGAATACACCCCAGATGGGTCGCCAGCCGATAGTGGGACACACACACCATTCACTCACACACTCACCAGTGAAAACCCACGCAGACACGGGGAAAACATGCAAATTCCACACAGAAAGGTCCCAGGTCAAGGCCTTGAACCTGTGACCTTCTTTCTGTGAGGCAACAGTATTACCCACTGCACCCCCCAAAGAAACAAACAACAACAAAATAGATGGTAATCATGCATGAAGCTGCACTATTGTTTGGACATTCCTGTGCTTTTTGAAGCAAGGGAAGAAGCCAACTTCAACAACTGGAAGACAAAAGCAAAGGAGACTGCTGTTTTTATTTCAGCTGTGGTCAGTGTCACCACTGTCCAGAAGACTGCTCGGAGGAGGCAGTTGAGGCGACTTTTATGGATGAAAAATGTTGTCAAACCTACAAATGTTGTTATATATGGATGGACAGAATTGCATTAATACTTGTGTTCAGTGTGGTCACAATATGTCCCTGACCACCTCTGGAACTGGTTTGGCTGGCCAGGTGTAAAGAGTATCAGGCTGGTTCTGCTCAATTTTCATTTTCCTTAAGTTCTCTATCTCTACAAAGTTGTCACAAAGCTACCTAGCTTGCCTTGGAATAATTGGTGTATCCAAGACTTGATAATGGTGGTTACAGATCCTTCAGTAGTGAGTAAGGCTATATGTACAGATTCCATACATGGAATGACTTGAAATGACTTCTCTACATTTATTAGAGCTGCCAGTGTAACTATAAGGTCCGGCACATGAAAATAATCAGACATGTTTGTTTATTTTCCTGGTACTGCTGCATGTAAACGCAACATGAGTTTTGCATCTTGGGCAGTGTTGACGGAAACGCTCTGCGTTTTCAAGCCACAAAACACTGTCACCATCGAACAAAAGGCACTTCTGATAAAACATGTTGTACTTTTTACCCAAAATCATTCTTGTGTAACAGGGCTGGAGTTATAGTCGGTCTCTGGCTGTAGTACAGTAATGGCAGCGGAGAAAGATGAGAACGGATTTGGTCCATTATGGAATATTAAGCAGTGTTGCAGAATATCCAGAAGCCGAAGTAAGAGTCTTTGGTGAGTTTGCATCCATTTCTGGCACTGAACATACAACCAAATGTTAGTGAACAGTTATGGCTGATAAAGATCTCTGGTCTGATCCTATTTTGTTTTAAACATCACCAGCATTACCATCTTCAAGTGAGTTACGACTTGTCAATGGAGCGATGATTGTAAATGTAGAACGATAATCTGGTAGGACCAGGCTATATGTAAGATAACAACAAAGACTTTAACGAGAGTCAGGTGTGATACATGAAAGTTGAAGGGTCACTTTTCAGCCGACTCTAGTCCAGTCAGTGTCCTCCACTTCTGACCTGATATCATGCAGGTAGATTGATTAGATTATTCATCGCAAAGCTGATCAGCATCTATATGTCTACAAAGAAACACTCTTAACCTGAATTGATTCACATTTCCATTGTGTGTTTATCTAAAGGTCTGGTGTCATCTGAGAGCAGAGTTAATATTAGCATTAATATTACCATAATATTTTCTACAAAAAAGTTTGTACTGCCATTCAGCTGCCATTCAGAACAGTGTTTACACCGGCATGGACACATCACAACAGATAGCTACAAGTCAACATTGCTAGACCGTGAAATTACCTTAATTTAGGGGGTCCTGAAACATGCTGCAGTGCATCTAGTGGAATCCCAAGTATGGCTAGAGTGGCCATAATCAGCTCTGGCAGCCATCTCGTAGCCGTTAGCCGCCACAGCATCACGGAATCAAGGGCTAACATCAACACAAAATAAAAGTGCGTTGTTACTTTACTACTGTTTACTGTTTACTTTACTTTGCTGATGAGTGATGAGGCTTATTTCTAACAAACCTGTCAAACTGGTCACTATCTGTGGATGCTGCCCCCCATTGGTCAACATGCAGCTGGCGGCTAATCTGGCAGAGAGAGCCTTTCACTAGGGCCCCCTGCTGTAGCAACATCTGAAGCTGCCCCTCTTTCTCTCTCTCTCTCTCTCACACACACACACACATACACACACACACACACATGCACAAACACACTCATACACAGGAGCTTCCTGCATGCAGCGGGACGAAAGCGACAAGCACCAGGCTGGAATGCTGAACCCTAGTGTGGTGAATTGATTGGAATGTTGTGTAGGCCGTGTATGTGTGTGTGTCAGGCTGTCTTTAAAGACATAGCTTAACATTTCATCATTCAGGAATAGTAAGTTATAGTCAGGATGTGGTTAGCATAGCTTAGCATAAAGACTGTCGTTAGCTAGCATGGCTCGGTTTACTACACTGCTGTAATTAACTCAGTGTATTTCTAAATAAGCAGAAATGTAAAAACAGCAAATTGCGGAGCATGCCACAACATTCAAAAGTCTGATCGTCACAATGAAGTTATCAAGTCTGGTTCCGTTGTACCTGAACTGAAACAAATACAGCGAAAACTAGTAGATCTAGTTGAGTATATACAGATGAAGGTAAAGCTGCATATCGTCTAACTCAGTGCTTCTCCCTCTGCTGCCTGCATCATCAGTCCAAAAAAAAAGAAACGTGAATCTGAAAAATAAAGATCATAATTTATTACCTGTATTTGGTCTCATATGAAACCTGTCTTTTTCCAGCCACTTTGTCACACTCAGTAAAATAGAGGTAGAATTTGAAAATGACCAAATTGTTTGTATTGAATTTTCTTTGAATGTATTTCTGCCTCATGGATTGATTTCATGGCATAGTGGAATTTCAATAACTCTACCTATTTTTGCAAAGAAGAAAGAAAAATAGATTAACAATGCAATGTTTATATATTTTGTTACCCATGTAAATATATGTCTTTGTCTACTCACAATATAGAATCTAAGTATTAATCATACACTCTTTTCAATGACATGATAGTCATGTCCAAATCATGAAAACTTGGACAGATTAAAAAAAAATGTTTCCTGTCAATGACGTCATTGACTTCCTGCCCCTTTCTTCTGAGAACATGGTGAAGTCAAACCCTCCCAGAAAGAGTCATTTATTTAAATTATTATATTTTTAAGTCTCTTGAAAAAAACCCAAACTAGTTCATTTGTTTATTGGCATATTTGTACTAGCAACAACTATTGTTTCCAGTCATTTAAATGCTAAAAAATCCTAAAATGCAGATAAGAAAATGAAAAAGATAGATACTTAACATTGTTGGTGACTCAACTGATATAATTATAATAATAATAATTATAATACTTGAAATCATTGAAAACAATTCTTCTAGTCTCAAACTAGTCTCATATGTGTTAATATTTTGATCCGTCTCTTCCTTAAAAAGCAGCTCCACAGCTGTACAGGATGTCCAGTTCAGTCTTTGCTAAGCCAGCTAACGGAATCCTGATTTCCTCCTTAATTAATGCACAGATGGGCTCAAACGTATTTATTACATTGCTGAGTTATTATTTGAGATAATGTCTGTGTACAGTATGTTGACTGGTGTGTGTGTGTGAACACTGCCTGAAGGTTGTGTGTGTATGTGTGTGTGATATGCATCTTGGTCAGTGTCACTGATAACAGCCAGACTAGATAGACCATGCTGCGCCGCCCCTCCCCCACCCACCTTCTCTCTCTCTCTCTCTCTCTCTCTCTTTCTCTGAGTCTGTCCACCTCTCTCTACCTCCGCTCTCTGACCTGCATTCACTCTCTCGGCCCCCAGCCTCATCAGTGGCACAGAAGATGCTCTCTCTCTCTCTCTTTCTCTCACTCTCTCTTTCTTTCTCTCTCTCTCTCTCTCTCTCTCTCTCTCTCTCTTTCTCTCTCATATGGCTGCTAGAATAAAGGAAGCACTGTATCCTACAAAACCAATGATGATGTCAGCTTGTTATTGACTCTCCCAGGTCTGAATGACTGAGCAAAGGAGAGGGGGAGGGGTGGAATCTATCTATTGCAGCGAGGTGACCAGCCAGGCACAAATGAGCTGTAGTGTGTATCTGTGTGTGAGCATGTGTGAGTGAGTGTATGTGTGTGTGTGTGTGTGGCATGGGGGATGGGTGGGATCCTGCAGTCCTCCTTTCTGCAGACATAATCTGTCCCAGTTGCTGCACACCTCTTACAGTTTACAATAAGCTCTCTCTCTCTCTCTCTCTCTCCACCCCTCCCCCATCGTCTCTTCTTCTCTCGCTCTCTCTAGTGAGGAGATAGATGATTCCATTTGAGTAGCAAGGCAGAGAGACGGACATAATGGGCAGCAAGGCAGGAGAATAAAAAACAGAACAGAGCAACAATAACAAAGGCGGCTTGGATGCTACTTTAGACGAAGTGACCTTGTCTACAAGGATATGTTAGTTATTCTAAAGGTCCTGTATCAGTGACTATTATTGAATTAGCACTAGGAAATACCTACTTAGGGTACAGCTCTTTCTACAAATGTATGGTATTAACATCAGATTCATTTACTGTACCAAGATTATGAAACTAGAATGCACATATGAGCCATAGGGTTTAAACCTAAACAGTAAGTGTAATAATAGACGAGTGACAGATTGGCTAATTAAAAGAAACTGTTAAAACACAAGGTACATTGTGGCCTCTACTGAGGCTGCTGCAGGGCCTGACTAATTCCTGGAACAATCATTACCATTCCATGCAATGTTAACATTCCTCACTACTCCAGTAAATTGGATGGACCTTAGACATGACTTGGGAGACATTATTGTCCACAACATGAGGTGAGGTAAGTGAAGGTTATGGCTCTGTCACTGTAGCTCCTTATAAATCATTTAAATAAAGGTTTTAGTGCTACTTCATAGACATTCAATTAAATTGATCAGGTTAAATAAGAGACTTAGCTACCAAACAGGTGCTTATTTATTGGTTTCTTTCTTTTTTTCTCCGTTGCTTATTCCTCTGCTGCATCACATGATTCTAAATTGCTGTATCCTCCAAATTGTTTGAAAGAAATGTTAAAATAATCACGTGTTTTCCTTCCTGGTCCCAGTTTTTACAGCTGTGCTCCAGCAAATGAATTTAGATAAGATGATTAAACTTGTAAATTATGTTTGGGTTAAACAGTTTTGTGGCACACCTGCTGGCCAATCAGAAAAATCATTATGAGAGGGAGAGTGTATTTCTAATGTTGAACGAAGACTTAATGTTGCTTCAGGAGAGGCTGTAATACATTTATATGACATGCGTCAGTGTCCTGGATGTAAAATATTCAGGTCAGCTGCAGTAAAATGTGATGATTCATAGAGCAGCAACACAGTTTTACAGCTCAGTTATAGAGGTCTTGTTTACACATAAACAGTTGACATTGGCTGTTTGTTCAGCTCAACAGAGTTAAATTATCTTCATCTATCTCACTCGCATCTTCCCCACCGCTGTGAGCTTTGAAAAGTTCTTCAAAAGATCAAGCATATAAAACGGCAGCCCTCATCACAATGGTGTTGTTGTGAGAAGTCAGGAGGCTGCTTTAAATAGCCAGTCATATTTCAAAAAGAAGGTTCTCTGGGCGACTTGGCTTCTGAGTTCAATGAAGAGGAGTTTTTTTTTTATTTGAGGCAGAGTCGTGCATACTACACCTCAAAGTCAAAAATAAACTGACCTTTCAGCTCGCGTGTGTACAGTCAATTTTTGTAAATTGCATTGTATTTTCAGGAAATACCTTATTTCAGAAAAAATTATGGTCAATGGCGAGATTCTGTTTGATTTGGACCATGAATCACACATTTGATGCTTGTCAATGCATGTCCCAGGAATAAAATAATGAAGCTCTTTGTTATTTTGCATGAAACTTGTTATATAACTAGAAATCTTAGCTACATAGCGTCCAGATCGATAACTCACAGCCACACCTCTCACATATTCAACCTCACTGGTTACTTATTTGTGTTGTGTGTATTTATACAGTAAAATACTGGTTGTACCTCAATGTACAGTAACCTGAAGCTAATTAAAACACATGGTTGAGCCACATATTGGTCGTGCTGCACATTATGTATGTTGGATAGAAAGCTGTTCATTGATCTCAGCTAAAGTATTTGCTCTCTGAGCAACCTCCTAGTATGAGATGTCATTATCAGTGAAGACATTTTCATTCAGTGGTGGCTGCAGGTTTCAGTGATTGACAGCTGGCAGCGGCACGATCCCAGAAACATAGCAATGCATCAGAGAAAAAAGGCAGAGAAAAATACTACAGGCCGACATAAACTTGGGTATTCCAGAAGCATTGGATCACTGTTTTATGACGCAGCAAATGTGCTCAACACATTCGTCAGCTCCAGGATACACACAATAAAACATAATAAAACACCATTCCACATGGTAATTTAGACGTGAGACTGAGAAATGTGTTTCAGTTTATGAAGCTATGTACGGTACATGACTTGATCTACGCTTTTATTCTCCAGGTTGCATATTGCAGTGATCCTTATTACTGGTGGAGTCACACACACACATACACACACACAGGCTGGATCCAGTGATACTACTGCTCCACTGTGGCCTGAGATTAATGCTTTTAAAGAGTCTGCATGCCAGCAGATACATGTGTGGTGTGAGCCGTCACACACAGCCACTCACTCCATTTAGTCAGAATGTTCCCCACAGAGCAGCCCTATTTATGGAAGTCAATCATAATCTGTCATATGACATGACTTGGTTCCATTAGACAGCGCCCAGAGGTGGTGCTCAACATTATTGGACTATTTCAGGATATAGGAGACAGATTTATTAGCATGAAGGATGTACAGATTACTCCAGAAATGCCTTCTCTTAGACTCTAAGAGCTGTAATCTTAAATTATCTTAAAGGTTAGTAAAGTTTTACTAATGTCAGACAAATTTGAGAAATTTCCATCAGTGTCCCCGAAACCCAAAGTAACAGCTCCAAAAACATTATTTTCAGATCAGATTATCAGAAAACCCAATGATTCTCAAAAGCAAAGTGGCTTTTTCTGACATTTTATTGAAAATCAACCAGAAGAAATATTTCATACATTTATAGGTGATAAAAAAAAACAAAAAAAACAACATTTTATTAGTCTCAGTATTGCAATAAACACTGTGTAGAAGTGGCTACGACCATGCTGGCAGGCCTTGAGGCTGTATGATTACACAATCGTTCTCTCGGCTAAATGCTAGTGCCTGCATGCTAGCGATGTTTCATTAAAATGAATGGTTAGGCTTGTTCTTTGCAACTGTACATTTTTTGACCATTCTTGCATTATTTTAGCACTGGAATCCATCCGATAGTTAAGATATTTGACTCTAAACTACTGATGGCGAGATATGGAAAAATCATCAGGATTCATCCTCTAGGGACCATGAATTATTCTAATCCACTTAGTAGATGCTGAGCTGTGTTGCTGAACATATTAAAACTAATTGTGCCACTAATGTTACAGGAAAATCAGGGATCACCAAGGTTATCAGAATGTATCCTCTGGGACCACGAATGTCTTTACAACATTTAATGCAATATAGATTGGACCAAACTCGTGGACTGACTGACATTACCACACTTCCACCCCAGCTTGATAACAGCTTGCTTGCTTTATTAATCCCAAGATGGGAAATTTGTTCTTCGGTTTTGGCCACAACCTCCACGAGCGTGGCTCCCGGCTGCAGTGCTACTGTTATTAGGAATTATAGGTGCTGTGAGTTTCAGCGGGAGCCAACATCTCATTCTGAGAAGATAAAATCGCAGTATTGACATAATGTCTTACTGCTATATTTTATAACTCAGGTGTGTTTGTACACTCCTGGATTTATTATTGGTGTTTTTCCTCCTACTCCCCACGAGATCGCTTCCCACATCTCCTCATCCCTCGTTCACTCTGGAGACTCTTTAACTGTCTGAGTTGGATTTCCTAGTTGTAAATGTTAATGTGTAATGAGGTGAGCTGGGATCGATGAGTATATTAAACCGACCAGACCAGCCTCTCTTTGTCTAATCAGCCTGATGAGGCAGGACACACATACACACACACACACAGACACACACACACACACACACACACACACACACACACACACACACACACACACACACACACACACACACACACACACACACACACACACACAGATATATAAACGCCCACGTCCTTTGAAGCAGGCGGTGGTATGGGATTTTAAAGGCCACCGCTGTTAGCGTTGGATGTGAAACACGTAAACAGTTGGCTAAAAGAAGTGTGTGTGTGTGCGTGTGTGTGTGTGCGGGGGAGGGATCTTCACTTAGCTAGAGAGAAGAGAGGAGGAGACTACAGGGAATGGGAGGTGAGTCTGGATATACTCGGAAACAGACACATGCTTGTGTTAACTGGGTGACGCAGATTTGACCACATGTGTGCAGACAACATGTGTGAACCACATTCTGCACGCAGGGTAGAGCACAGATGTATCAACTGGCTTAATTCTAATCATGAACAATGGATCAAATGACAAAGATTAAAGTTTATAGAGATAGATGTTAATATCTTTTTGATTATAAGAATATATGTGTTATAAATAAATAGTAGTCCATATTATGTGTAAAATCAACGAGTCAATGTGCAAAAAAAGTAAATTTTCAGTCAAAAAGTACATTACATTGATGCTAGTTGTCCTGTATCTGTCATTTGAATAGGTATTACATATAAAATATAGTATAATAATAGTAATTTAAAATATTATATAATACATATAATAATAGTTAATATGTATACTGCTGTGGTCTGCACAAATAAATTGCAATTACAATTGTGAATCTTTGCTGAGCTTGGAAAGATTTTTCTTGGGCCATATCGCATAATTTCATTTACAGTAAGTGGAAAATACTTAGAGGTCTCATATAGTAGAAAGAGGGATGTTAATAGCTTTATGATTATAAGATCTAGGCTCTATAAATACTGTGTTCCAAAACTCTTATTCTACAGAAAAATGCACACAGCTCTTAATCAGAAATCGTATCTTAAAGTCAGCCTTCAGGACTTCTATGAAGTTGTGATGTCACAACTATACCCCCCCGCCATTCACAGCCATTCAAATCAGAGAATATGCTCTTTAATATTAATGAGACAGACCCCCAAAAAAAGAGCTTCAGAGAGAAGCTTGTAAAACTACACTGAGATGAGTTTTGGTTCTTAAAACCTCAAAAAAACAAGGAAAAGAATAAAATATGAGACCTTTAATGCAAAAGGGGTCACTCATAGTGATGAAAGCAAAGAGAATTATCACTAGATTGTGCAGGTCCCCCCAGGTCTAAGAAGTGCTTTTCACTGTTGTAGTTCAGTCTCACGGCTCTTATCAACCTGGTTTCCAGCAGCAGGAGGCAGCTGTTTTCAGTGAAAAACGCTCTGATAAAGTGACTGTACACAACCTGCACAACATCAAACAACAACCCGCTCAACACAAGTGTCTTTTTATAAGAAAAATTCCTATGTCGCACATTGCAATTCAAATTTAATGCTGCGTAATACCTTCCTGGCTAAATTACCTGACAAGAATGACATTGTGTGTGTGTATGTGTGTGTTGGGACAGATAACAGAAAGATATATTTAGGACGTCATCATTCTCTTGTAACCAGCTTTATCACATTCCTTTCACTCAGCGCTGCTGCAAAATACACAAACAGGTGCACAACTGTGCACAAACAGGCACAAGTTAAATCCTGTAGGTTCACTTGTCACCTACATTTATTTTGTTATTTACCTTTCTTACTATATCCAAATGAATGTGCATTATGCCTGTGGGAACAGGCAAAAAAGAGATATGAATATATATATATATATATATATATATATATGAATATATATATATATATATATATATATATATATATGAATATATATATATATATTCTACAATCAAGCAATAAATAATATATATATTATACATATATATATATGAATATATATATATATATATATATATATATATATATATATATATATATATATATATATATATATTCTACAATCAGGCAATAAATAATATTAATAAAACAATGGCTCATAATGAAGCAAGGTGTTGACATATTAGTCAAATATATATTTTTAATACCAACACCTACAACACCAAACCATCAAAGAAGGCCGACTGTTGCATCACCACTCATCACCTGCACTTAAACACATCGCAAAGTTGGCCGATTAACATTCTCTTCATTCATTAGAGGAAATACCTCTTTGTACCAGCAGGTGGCAGTAATCTATATTTGTTAAAATGGATTTTTCTTTTTTTTATTATAGGTTATTTTGGCTCTTCATTTTGTGACAGGATGGAAACTGAAAACTTAGTCAGCAGTGGTTTTACCTGCTTCTGTTTTTGGGGGTACGGAAACACCTGAGTTGTATGAAGGCTCGGTGTCGACTTTTTTTTCGACATTTTTACGTAAAATCATAGCTTGAGTGGAAGAAAATGCTGTAGCTGAGTGCTGCTGCATGTAAATTGGACAGTGTGTTGTCATTACCCAGAGGTCTGCTTCGCCAGCTTCACCCCGAAGCCGTTTCTACATCGCTGCGTTTCACTCTGCAGTGATTCCTCATTCAGCAGCGATGGACTAGCAGCAGCAGCAGCAGCAGCGTCTCTTTTCCTCCCTAAAACACAAACTGTCCGGCATCACGCTGAGAAATCATTTTGCATTCTGCTCAGATGAGAGGAATCTGAAATGATGGCCACCATCAAAATTGTAAAGGCTCCCTCTTGTTCCTACAACCAGGCCTGTAAAAGTGAGGAAATACACAGAAGCCCCGCCCCCTCGCCTCACACGCCCGCCCTGTATAAAAGTCATTACCCATCCCCCACTCCTCTCCTGCTCCAGCCACGCTAAAGCTCACTACACACAACCCCGGGGCTTTGACTCAGCTGGGCTTTATCTGTGGTGTGTGTGTGTGTGTGTGTGTGTGTGTGTGTGTGTGTTCGCTTATGCTTTCAGATAATACATGCTTGCACGCATGAGTAGCTGTCTATTCTTTGTTGTTTATGTCTGCAGAATACGACGTGTCTTATGAATATATGTAGATCCAGTGTAACCTTTTAATGCAAAGATCAATGCTTTGTAACTGGAGTCCCCCTTTATATAACAGGAGATCTGAGAAATCCTTCCAGTGTTCTGTGGGGGAGGGGTGGAGTCCTGATCCTCCACAAGCCGCCTCCCAGCCACTGGAACTTTATCGTCCTGGCTTTTATTTGAAGCTGTGATCGTCTCAGTATAGTTTTACTTCTCCTGTCCCCGGCGTCTCTCTGCAGCTCTTGTAATAACAGGTTGTTTGGTGTCTGTCTCATTAATATTCATGAGCTTCTTCTCTGATTGGTTGGTTTGAATGGCTGTGGGGGCGGGGTATAGTTGTGACATCACTATTTTTCTGAAGTCCTGACCACAGGTTTTACAGTTTCTAAATACTCTGAACATGGGACAGTATTTATAGAACCTAGACCTTCTTATAATCAAAAATTATATTAACATTTACCATTCTACTATGTGAGACACCTTTAAGTATTTCCACTGTAAATAAAATTAAATGATATGGCCAGAAGAATAAAATATTTGTCAAGCTCAACAATGATTAACAATTGTAATTTTTACTGTGAAAACTGTTGTGCAAGATATATATATATATATATATATATATATATATATATATATATATATATATATATATATACTAGCAAATTTAGCATTTTTGTGTAATCTAGGAATCAATAAGCATTAAACCTTGTATATTTATATAATTATTTATGATTATGATGATGTAAAGGGCATGTGAAATTGAATGATGAATGTACTTTTCACTGCTGTATTTTATGTTGTTCTTACTGTGTTTGGATGTCTGTATTTTTATTGGTTTTGTAACACAGACACTGTGACGTCTGAGACAAATTTCCCACTGGGATAATAAAGTCTGTCCTGTCCTATAAACACATGGCAATAAAATGACAGAACACCACAACCTTGGAAAAACAAAACAAAAGCTTAACACCATAACCATGGAAAACAAATACATGAGAACAAAAGACAAAATTAAAGGAACATCTCTTCATCCATTTTCTATACCTGTTTATTCCTCACTAGGGTCACAGGGGTCTGCTGGAGCCAATCCCAACGTACACACACACACACACACACACACACACACACACACACACACACACACACACACACACACACACACACACACCATTAACTCACACACTTATACCTACCAGCAATTTAGAGTCTAAATAATTAAATAATTGTGTAGATGTATGCATATGAAATGAATAATGAATAAAATATGATATACTGTGCTATATACATTTGTACATTTTTATATACATAGGTGTGTATGTTTACTACACACACGTGAATATGATTAAATAATACATCTATATATTGATTTGTTAAATATATTTATTATTAGTAGTAGTAGTATTAGAATTACTATATTTTTCTTTTCCTGTTTTACTACTTACTTTATATTTTAATTCAAATAGTTACTTATATATTTATTTCTTTAGTTATATATGTTTTATTTAAAAATGAATACTGGATGCATCCTCTGGATGTATTGATTTATGAATGAAATGATAAAAGTCATTTGTAGTGCTAGTCTTGAACAACTGGTTGATTTATATAGTCCTACACTATAGTGCTGCAATGATTAGAAGAATAATTGATTAGTTGCCAAATATTTATTGTATTAATCACCAATTATTTTGATAATGGATTAATCGATTTGAGTAATTTTTAAGGAGAAAATGTCCAAATTCTCTGGGTTGTGGATTGTTGGTATGGACAAAAAAAGACATTTTAGGTTGTATCTTCAGCTTTGAGAAACCGTGATCAACATTTGACGCCATTTTATAAACCAAAGAATTAACCAAATTATTGATTTGCAACATTTTTAATAAGAAAATGTCCAAATTCTGTAAATTGATCGACTATCAGAAAAATCATTAATTGCAGTCCTATCATTCAGCAAAATCAACACCATTTTACGAACCAAACCACAAATCGATTAATCCTTAGATTAATTGTATCGACTATCAAGATAGCCATTTAGTTGTAGCTAGTACACAACTTTGGTGCTTTCTTTTATTTTCATTCTGCAAATACAGAAAATGATTCATGTTTACCTTTTCGAGTGAAGTTTGGGTTTCAGATTTTAAAAAAAAGTGCAGATTTTATTTTTTTCTTAAGAGCCACATTGGTGGAAAGGAACCTTTTAGTGTGCGGTTTGAGGCGCTTTTTTGAATCGCAGCCCCGCTCCTTCCCTCCACACTGCGACACCGCTCCGTGTTGATGTGACTGAGCTTCCTGCAGAGAGGAGTCAGGCCTGCTCTTTTTCTCCTGGCGGGTCAGTCTGTGTTAGTCTGAGTCGTTGGCTGCTACTGAACCGCTTGGCTCTTTTCTCTACTAGCGACAAACCTACAATCTAACCCACTGTCCATCCAGCTCTTCTTTACGGGGATTTATTAACATTTATGCCCGAGTGTCCACAACGCGGCGGTCATCGGGGCTTCCCAGCGGCGGCTGGTCGGCTCTTGAGGCGGTTATAACGCTTTTCTGGAGGTTTAATTAGAGCTTGAAGCAGCGGTGTGGAGGAGGAGGAGATTCCATATTAGGAGCACAGAGGAGAAGCACCCCCTGTGTGTGATCTGGAGCTTCTGGTGAGTGTTTACCGTCTTTTTACCGGATTATTGCCGTTATAAATTATATAGACGCGTAGAGCGGGGACACGGGCGTGCGGATACGGCGTTTGTTTCGGTTTATTGCGCTGTTTGGAGCTTTATTTGCGTATTTTCTGCCGCTGTGTGTGTGTATGTGAGAGGGGGGGATGGGCAGCGTCAGCGCGTGAGTAGGTGCGCGCAACGTGCGTGTGTTCCTGCGCGTGCGTGCGAATGTGTGTGTGCGAGTGAGCGAGCGCGCCCTTCCTTCCTGCTGCTGGCTGTGCATTAAACACACTTTACACACACGTTGTATTAAACACACGTTGTATGAAACACATCTATTCATGCTGCTAGAAGTTCTATTAAAATACATGCATTTTTTTTCAATTTACTCTATTGTGTTTCCATTAAAATAAATACTTTTCAAAATCAAAACTACATGATTTAAATTCTTACACACTTTAACAACTTTATTAACTTTACACAACAAAGTTCATTCCCTCAACTACTGTGCTAATGTACAATTTTGAGGGACTTTTCTTGAGTATTTCCATTTGTTGCTACTTCATACTTAATGGGACAACATTTCAGAGGGAAATGTTATATTTCACACTCCACTACACCTACATAACAACTATAGCTCGTTATATAATCAGTATTTTATACCTTAAACACTATCACTTTACAAAATGTACAATATTTCCCTTTGAGTACAAAAACCTTAGATTTACATTAAATACTCCTCATACATACGTGTCAATGAATGTGTATTACAATTCCAATGACTGTTATATATAACATTAAATGGGGCCATTTTACATAATGAGTGCAGTTATTTTGATACTCGAAGCACATTTTGTTGCCAATACTGAGAGAAGTAAGGTTTTGAATGAAAGTATTTTAGATTGCCATGTTGCTACTTGTACTTAAGTAAAATATGAGCCTGTCTTCCATCATCAGCTTTTAACTTGTTCTGAAAAACACCCGTTAATGAGTTATATTTAGTTTAAAGTAACAACAACAGCCACAAATCAATCGTGAAGCTGTAGTTTGAGCACTGATAGTTAACATACCAGTGTGAAGTGTTGCTTTACAGGCCCCCTGTGCTTATTAGCAGTTTAATGTGATGCTGTGTCTGCTACACATACTATATAGTGTATAACCCCAGAAATGTCTTTTCTCTTCTATTTTATTTCAATACCTTTATGTCAATCTTATTCAACGCTTACTGGAGTGCTGTGCAGCTGGCTGCTCCAAAGCCATGGGCGGCGTGGGGGAGGGGTGCACACACGCAGACACACGCACACACACGGGAGGGCTACTTGCCAACCTTGTGAAGCTCAACTCAATGACACAATGTTCAGTCCCAGATAAGCTTCAGTATCTGGTGCTGGGGAGGAAAAGTCTGGCAATGCAGACTCCGTTTAGCCAGAGTTGGATTCACAGACTAATTGGGGTTACGGTATTTTTAGGCACTCATTTATATTTAAATCATGGAACACACTCTACTTTAAATGGACTATTTCCTGTGTCCAGGTTATATAAACACTGACGTGTAAGGAAGCTTCTGAAGGCTCCATCCACGCTACCACGATTTCACCTCAAACAAGAGTTTGGAAATTCAAACGGTGGTCATCCAAACAATAGTTTTCAGGATTAATCTTCATCTATATTAAAATCCACTATGAACTCATTTTTTTTTTTTTTTTTAACGATCTGAGGTAGGGTGGAGTAATGTGGATGGTAAATGTAGAAAAAGATGTGTGTTTTTTAGACAAAAACATCGGAGTGTGGATGAAGCCTGAGGGAAGAACCTTAATGATTGAGGGAGGAGTGCTAAACCTATTATTGGAAGATTTTGGATTGTATATATTTTATCAAAGGCCCGGAAACACCAAACTGACATCAGAGACCTAGCAGCGATGAAGGTCCAAAAAGTAGCACAAGAACATAGGTCTGCAACTAGAATTTTGCCTAGAGCAGAGGTCGGCAACCCAAAGCGTTCAAAAAGCCACATCGGACCAAAAGAACAAAAAAACAAATCTGTCTGGTGCCGCAAATAGTTAAAAGCCTCATATAAGCCTTATATGAAGGCAATCCAGGCTGTAAGTGTATATTAGCTATATTAGCCTACTATCAAAATGACTAAGTAGGCTAAAAATGCACAATGAGCATTCATGATTAAATGTTTATTTTTCCTGCAGCGCTTCCTGGTGAGAATAACACACCACGTGACTACTCTGTTGTTTGCTGCTTTAACTTTAACTTCCATAATATATTATGTTTTGTTGCATTGATGAAATTATAGAAATACAATAAAGAAATCTGATTTTTAATTTATTAATTTTTCTTTTGAGGATTAAAAAAAATACAATACAATCCTCCTCTTTCCATAACAGCCGATATCCGATACCGATGTGATTCTACTGTTGAATGAATGAATGAACTGTTGCAGACACGGGGCAGAAGCACTGCGCCGCCTCACACTGCAACGAGAGAATAGAATTTTTTCTTTCTTTTTTTATTTTTCTGCACGGATTTCAGCCAAAATCATATTTTAAAGCTACAGCAAACTTTATTTTCCATGTCTACCAAAGAGGCTTTTGTTTCTTTTTTATACCAGGAGTGAATATTTTGAAAACAATGACCTTTTGGAACATTGCCAACAATTCCGCTGTCCTTATCAAAGTGATCCTTTGTTTACTATGTGCTCTTACTCTCTAATTATCGTTAACCATAAGAAACGTTTAATAGAGAAACAGTGTATTTATTGAAGCGATATAAACGGGAAACGCATATCGCTAGCACGTTCGCACAGGGGACGCACCGCACACTGATGAACCTGCTGTGATACACATACCCTTCGCTAGCAGCAGCGGGTCGTTTAGACCCCAGTGTACATGTCAGAGCTAGGTTGTTGTTTGTGGTGTTGTATTTAGCGATGTTATTACCACCCCTAGCAATTTCAAGTTTGAAATGTTTCCAATACATGGTGGTCACTCAAAGTGACTAGATGACTGGATCGGAACGGTATCGGATTGATTTATCTCTAATAAAACAAAAAATATACCCCCCCCCTCCCAATCATTTTACATTTTCATACATTTTTTGAAAAAGCTCCAGGAAGCCAATATAGGGGCACTAAAGGGCTCTGGAGCTGCGGGTTGCCGACCCCCGGCCTAGACCATCAGTCAACAACCCAGAGATCATCAGTTTAATATTGTAGAAGACTAACGAAACCAGAAAACCACAGTTTGAAATCTGCAACCGTGGCTCGGGTGGTTGTCGTGGCAAAATATAATATCTTACCTGTAATTACATTTGGCCAGGTGGATGACGATGGATGTGGTTTTGAAAATTGGTTAAAAAACTGTTGTGGATGGATGTGTTTTTGACGCAGTCTCAGATGAAATAACGGTCCATCCGTGCTTCTATAGTGTAGATTTGCCTGTGTTTTTGAAGCAATATCGTGCTGCACTACACCAGTAAAAGAAGACGATACAAAAACCACACAACGCAGCAGGAGCAGTGTGGCAGCAGCTGTTTAGTGAAAGCCAAGCAGGAACAACATACTGACTGGCCGTGACACATTACTATGACAACCACAAACAATTCTAGCGATGCCAATGCTCAAAACATTCTTTCATGCAGGTATTTGAATATTGCTTGTCGGCCACTAATGGCCTGGAATATTGCAGGCTTTAAAGCAGATCATATTCGTGTAGTCTGAGATCAATCTGATTGGTGTTTGAAGGAGATTTATTTTAACTGAGAGACAAAAATACCCTGTTAAAAAAAATCTAACTAGAGTAGGTCGGGCCTAAGAAATTGGAAATGGTGCTGGTGACATCAGCTCTAGTTCGTTTATTATATTATTGTTATATTAGGGCTGGGCGATATGGGGGAAAAAAAAGCCTACCGATTTAAAAAAAAAAAAAAAAAAAAAAAAAGTTTATATTGATTGATTGGTCCGGCCAGCAGGGAGTCGAACTGGGGACTCTCTGCTTAGGACATGTTTTTGCCCTTGTTGCTCACGCCACTCGGCTATCGGGTCGCCCGATATTGTTTTATTGCCCTGGTCCTAGAAGTTATTTTTTCTCTTTGGAATTCAAGACGCCTGTAGCCAGGAAACACAAAATAACAACGCAGCTGCCAGTTCCATAAAAGTGAGGACTCGCGTTTCTTTTTTCGTGCACCGATTTTGCAACCGAGCAGCCAATCAGGATCTTTTCCATTGTCGGAAAAAGCATCAGACATGGGCCAGACAAGTGCTGACACGGTATAAAAAAACTAGGCCGACAGACGCTCATTGACGGGCCAATGTTGTCCGATGGCCACCGTCGGTTTGGCGTGTCCGGGTCATCGGGACCCTGACCCCTGATTGGTGTCCTCCCACACAGCCTTAGTTATAGACGAACACAACATGAAGCAACACATCCTTCACTTTCTGATTGTGTAATGCTCTGAGGTCAGCTTGATCTCTCAAACAAGGACAAACAGCTTGAAATGAGTCTGTTTCTTGGCCATGACAGAAAGCTAATAAAACAAACATTGCTACAACAACAACCAACGACATGTCCATCTTAGAAATAACAAACGCTCATGTTTCACCCCATTCAAATCCAGTCTGCAACAGATGCTAGTGGAAATGACGCTAGTACAAACAAAACTTTTTTTAGTTTTCGTCTATTGTATTAATTAATTAGTCCAATGGCTGTTACGTCACAGGATTATTATTGATTAGTTCCTGTTTACTCCAGCAGGAAGAGAAATAGAGACACACCTTGTTTCTGTTCAGCAGTAAGATCAGGTCATACCTTGTTTGAGGTCGGAGGAATTAATTGGTGGATCTTATGCAGCATGTGTTGGACTCCCCTCTGCTCCGCCGCTGAGCCCTTGTAGTGGGTAACTCCATTTTAGTTATTAACATTCATCATAATTACACAGAAAGCTGCGGCCTGGGTCTCTAATCACACCTGAGCAGTATAACGAGGATTAGCACCTCGTGGATCTAAACACATCTGTATTATTGGCTCATTCATGCTTTTCTTTTTGCAGCCTGTTTGTTTTAGCATGTGTTTAGCAGACTTACACATGGCTCTTATTGTACTAGACTGCACTTCCTTTTATTAAACCCATCACATTTGTTATTCGTTGGCACCTTCAGAAGGTGTCATTCAACACTTTGTCTACATCTGACCAGCAGATGCAACTTTTCGCCCATTACAAGCCTTGATTTGATTGGTTCCTCTCATAGTATTTATTATTTAAAGCTAGATGCTTGTTGGCTTGTTGTGGTTGTGATCGGTAATTTGTTGCACAGGCACAGCAGATTAGGTAATTTATCAGATGAATAAGATCGTTTGTTGTAATCATGAAAGCAAGCTATTTTTTTTAATCAATCAAGAAAACAGTCTTTAACTGTATTTGCCACATTACATTGCAAAGTCAAACCTTCCCTGTGGTACTTTTACACCCCGAAGCACCTGCAGTCTCTGCTTGGAAAGTTCTGGAACATTTCCGTGTGTGAATGGGAGAAAGGATCGATACGCTTAGGGAATCAGTTCTGCCAGTTTCCCACCTCAAGACATTTAATGGAAAACGCTGGTGCGGTTGTGTTGTGAATAGCAGCAGTAACATGCAGGGACAAACAACGTTTACGTGAAGAATGAGGTGATGACGTATTTAAAATTGTGCTTCTAATTCAAATAGATCACGCACAAATATTTATATTTATTTTTAGAAAATAATCAGATTTGAGTGGCTGGAACCAGATAATTTGAATGTTTTCCTTATGGAAATGACTCGATTATCAAAATAGTTTAATGCAGTAGTTGGCAACTAATCGATTAATTGACCAATCGTTGTAGCGCTAGGTAATTCTCTATAATTTACTAGGAACTACAGTATGTGTAAAAACTAGGGGTGGGACTTGATTTAAATAATGAATCTAATTAATTACAGGTTTTGTAATTCATTGCAAATAATCACATGACAATATTTATTTATTTTATGTCCATATATTTGAGCATGTTTTCTAAATCCTTATCTTCAACCACTGATAGTGGTCTACAGTCTTGGGAAATTCCTCGCTGCTTCCGATGTTGACTTACTCATTTTGTTCCTGATGAAGCCAGTCATTTGTTCGGGTTTGGGCTGCTTGTTTGTATTTGGACCAGAACCAGAGCCAGAACCGCCAACAGCTCCAGAGTTTCTGTGCTCACTGTGACATGTTTTGTATTTAAAAGGTATCGTAGGGTTGGTGCTTCTGTGATGTGCAAACTCTTTTCTGCACAGTTTGCAATAAATGACGCAACACTTCCATCGAGTTGTTTTTATGAACATAAATTTACCATCCAGCAGAGCGCTTTCATTGTAGTGGTCGGAGCTGTGTGTGTTGGTATAACTGGCGTGAACCACCACGTGGTGACTGGCAAACATTCCACCTCGTTTGGCATGCAAACTGCGACGAAGTGCGTTTAATATTTTGAATGCCTTATTTTCTTCGTAATTAATCATAATAATGCGTTAATGTCCCATTCCTAGTAAGAAACAAACCAAATTGATCATAGGGACAAATTGTCGGATATTTTAAATCGTTTTTCTCATTGTACATTTATTATAGCACTGATGTATTGGTTTTGTGCATTTTCCTGCTTAATCCTTTCCTGATATTTTTAATTAGTTGGTTTGAAAGAGGGTTATGTGTTGGGTAGGGCCAAAATAATTTGAATATTCGAGTTCAACGTTTGTTCAAAGGTCAATTAGGTATTCATAAGCTTAGTTTTTTTGAAAATAGGAGAAGTGTTTTCTAAGATGAGTTAATTAATTTCCAGTGAGAGTTGAATGGATAGATAGGGATGTGATGGCGACCCAACAAGCGGAGCGACATGCCTGCTGCATACTTGAATTATGTTGAACTGGTTCAACTTTTTTTGGAAACAACACCAATTCCTCGTAGCCTGTAGAATGGTGTTCAGCACAACCCTAGTGCAGAATACACAGGGAAATGATCTAAGTTTCGTTTTAAAAAGTAATGGCTGTAATTTCCTTCTAGTGTGTGTTACAATGTCCTGGCAAGATATGAACACAACGGTGCATGAAAATGCGATGATGGTCATAAGCACCTTTTCACACAGTCAAGACTGAAGTGCGGCAAAGTTTCTTGTAATGACTATACAGTGCCCAACACCAGTGAGAGTAATCTGTGGTTTCTCTCTCTGAAAATACTCACTTGTTTCTTTTTACCCGGCCATTCAGACGAAGAAGAAAGACAGATGTGTACATTCAGCAGCTTTCTGTGACCATAAAGCTCTTTGAAATACAAGAACGCTGTTACGATACCGGGCTTTGCTAATTTATCTTGGATCTCTCTTTCCCAGAATGAATTTTGAGCACAGGACACAAGAATATGGTTAGTTCCAGAGTGGCCAGCTGAGTCATGTTATCTACACAGAACACATTGATTAGTTGGCCTTATTAAATCACAGAGGAAGAGATGTGGAGTAGTACAGTTATGTAACCAATGCTCGACAGTGGTGTGGATTTGAGAAGGGAGAAAGACAAAATGGACAAAGTGCAGTGAGTGAAAATGTCTTCCCGACACACACAGCCTGGATCCCGCACATGCACAGATGAGGAGTAATATTTGCCATAGTTGAGCCTCACCTTCACAATGAGACTAACTGTGCCAAACACATACCTCACATTGTGTCCTCAACAGTGTTCAGACAAACCCAGCCTGTGATTCAATACTCAAACGGGCTCAACAACAGAGTCCAGCTGATTCTATTTGATCCCTGTCTAGCTGCTACAACACCGATAACTGTCTAACGGCGTTACTTTAAATGTTTTGAGAAAATGATTAAGTCGACTTATCGATTGGTTGCCAACTGACGCTAAACGCCAACGATTTTGATAATCGATTTGAGTCATTTTTAAGAAATTCTCTGGTTTCAGCTTCTCAAATCTGATTATTTTCTGGTTCCTTTATTCTTATACAATAGTAAACCGATGATCTTAGGGTTGTGGACTGTTGGTCTGGACAAAAAAAAAAAGACTTCCTGGGTTGAATCATAGCTTTCAGAAACTGATCGACATTTGACACCGTTTTATGAAACAATTTGTCCAAACTCTGTATACGATTGAATCGTCATGAATTGCAGCCCTGTTTTTCAGTAAAATCAACACAATTCCCAAAAGCATGAGAATGTACAGCCTTGTATAGAAACAAACATGTATGATAATGATAGTGTTTGTGGGGGAGGGGTGGAATAAAAACCTCTCTGATAAAATCATTTAATGCGCTGATACCCTGTTGTCTGGGGACATCATTACATAAACCTCTAAGAATCAACACTAGCCTGTTTATATACTCAAGCTGAAGGATTATGGGGGTAATTTTCCAACATGAAGAGCTGTGGTAGCAATAATAATCTGCATTAATAACAGTCATCATCCCAACCGGTTTCAAGAGCCGAAAGCCTTAATTGCTGATTTCTGATGGCAGATTTAATCTGCAGCTAATGAATGTAAATTCTACGAGTCCGCCAAACTACAAATTGAATCGGGTGAAAACTCAAGCAAAAAACATCCTATGCAATTTATATTATGTTAAATGTGGAGAGGCTTAAGTAGAGAAGAAGTGTCATATTGTGAAATCCAATTACAATCTATATTTTCTACATTGTGGTTTGACGAATTTCTCGTCTTTTTACTAAAAAGTAAAAAGCAAAAACATGTCTATTTGTTGTGTTTGTTAATAACCGTTTCTTTTTCTGCAGAGAGCATTAAGAGGCCTCCTTTAGCAATCAATCATGAAACTCTGACTAGTGTCTTCATGGAAATCATTTTTATATCTAACAAACGGGTGGATATCTGTCATCTGTAGCTGTGTTTTTAACCCTGAGTGTGATGTCTCGAGCTTCGGTGATGGTGAAGAAGGGTGGTAGCGTCAGCGATTCTCGGCAAGGAGATGAAAGCAGTGCAGACGACATCTCATAATTACCGGCAGATTAAAAAACACAGACGATGAAGATGTGAAAAATTCTTCAGATGTGAAAGTAGTGCATAACCACAAGACCACATTTTGCAAGTTGTGAAATGATAGATTTGTGTGGAAGTATGCTGCGAGTGGCCCTAGGAAAAATACATGAAAACAATAGCTTGTGTTTAAACCACTTTGCCGTTTTGTTAACTGTCAGTTCTGGTCGGCAGGAAGTTTAGAAGTTCATCCGTGAGGTGGCTCGTTCTGTGTGAGCTGCACTACGTTTGTGCAGATGCACGTTGTTTGCACTGAAAGTGCAGCTTAGCTTCGTGGCCTTGGCCTATATTTACCTTCTGGATCGCAGGATTGAGAAACGATCGACAACACGGCGAATGAGTTGAGTAAAGTCAGGCTGAAATCTGGAGTAAAAGCAAAGCTGTTGAGTCAAAAATGCCTTAAAATGCATGTAGTTCTTCTGTTTGTTTTCTGTGTGTTTGATGTAATCTATTTATTCAAAGGAAATGCAGAACTGTTACATAATTTATGAGCCACACACACACACACACACACACACACAGTTGACAGGCAGTCACATGGTGTGTGTGTGTGGCAGGGGTCAAGTTCAACATTGTGAAGAATGTGTCTGTGCTCGTGGCCCCTCCCCTTCTCTACCCACAATGCTTTGAAGTCTCCAGGCTGCAGCAGAGACCAGGCTGATTATTTGTATCCTGTAGCTTCTCTCCCAACCTCTAGGAAAGTCTCACTTAGCACTTTAAATGATATATGGCACTGTAAGGGATAAATAAATGGGACAGTGGGCATTCCTCGGCTTCCAGGACAGAGTTAACCTGCAGCTGCGCTCTGGGTGCAGCATGGACTGCTGACTCTGGTTGTGCAATAATGTTGTTGTTGTTTTCAGGCGTTGTGGATGTAGGGGGACTGAAATCTAATAGACGCATAGCTCAATGGCTAAAAAGTGGAACACATCAGTTTTATTTAACACATTGTCAAAGGGGACATTTTTTAAAATTTAAAACACAATTAGATTATAGGAATGTACTGTTTGTGTGTTTTTTTTTTTGTTTTTTTTTTCTGTGAAGTTAATGGTTAATTAAATTCAAGCTGCTGCTCCTCACTGTTAAGGAGGCTGATAACTATGGGTGTGACGAGATCACGTGCCACGAGATTAAATTCTGACAATATTTCTCGTTTAAGTGTAAATCTGTCTTGCGTGCACAGGGTAGAAGTCTATCAGACTGTGCACTATCTACTTGTGACCTTTGGGGGCAGTAATGAGCCTTTGCAGCATCTATTCTGCTAAAAACTGAGAAGGAATGCAGCAGTGCACCGTCAATGAGCTGCAGCCACAATGACGTCGGAGTCCGTAAAAAAAAATTCGACATTATAGATACCGCACCGCCACATTCAAATCATTTGTGAGGCTGCATTTTGAGTTCCCAGTGGAAATAATAAACAGCAACCAAGTGACAGTCAAGACATGGACAATATGTAAGCAGTGTTGGAAAATACCGCCACACACAGCAGCTAACACCAGAGCTATGCAACGCCACATACAGACAACACTGATACCTTCGCACCTACACTTCCAGAGTGAGCGCCAGAGCCAAATGAGCGAGGATGTCGGCGACTCCTCCACACAGTGGTCCTGTACCTGTATAAAGAGTCAAAGACCAAAGTTGTACAGAGCCTGAAAGAAGCAAAAAGCATCACTATAACATCAGACAGTTGGACATTGAGAGGCACACAAAGCCATAGCACGATTACAGCCCACATAATCAAAAATGACAGGGAATTCAAGAGTTCTGTACAGCAGACTCGCCCACTGTTGGAGTCCTGCACAGAGGCAAACATAGGTGAGGTTTTACAAGCGGCTGTGACTGACTGGGAACTTAAAAGACCAAACCATGGCATTGCTGTTGTGACTGATAATGCAGGTAATATGGAAGCGGCCGTGTGTGAGGCAGCACTGGAGTCGCACAATTGCTTTGTGCACACTATTATTGTTGCAACCCAAGTTGGCCTTGGTGTAAAACTTTATAAAAGTTATAAAACATATTATAAAACTCCTGCATTTTTTGTGACTGACTGATAAATAAAAAAAAAACCTCTCCGTCCAGTCATATATTTTGTCAATTTAGTTTATACTAATGTGAAAATATTGTCTTGTCTCGTTCTCGTAAACACAATATTGTGTATTTTCTTGTCTCATGAGCTGAGCGTATCGCCACAACTCTACAAATAACTGAAAGGATATGAAAGACTAGAAGATATGAAAACTAGTCTGTGGTATCTGTGGACGCCTGTCGCCTCCGTTCAGGCTGAATGTTTGTTTCTTAGGCCCCAGCTACACTAGTCTAGATCGTTCTTTAGCTAGATATTTTCGTCCGCCAATTTAAAAAAAAATTCCCCATATGCCGATCAGATCGACAAATATCTGACTACACAGAGACCTCAACATGAATACAATCTGCCTGCGATACCATGTCAGACCAGTAGTGGCCCATAAACAAATCTCTGGATAAGTGCCGTGTTGGTGTGGTTCAGAAGTTGAATTGGATAGAAAAAAAAATCTGGATTTGTGTCGTTAGAGGTTGATTTACCACTAAATCCCCTGAATCTTTCACTCACTCAGACATTACCAATAGGAGGCCATACTATGTTTCTGGTAGACAATGTTCCATTCTTGTGGCTGAAATGGTGCTGTTGGTTTTTATCATGAGCTGGATTGGCACAACTTTGTTTTGTGGAATTTCTCTGAGTATTTTTGAATTTGACGTTCTCTTTATTTTGCTGAGAAAATGTGTGATTCGCTATTACAATGTTATGTTTAGTACTGTCAGTCATCTTCTATACCTGCTTATTCCTCATTAGGGTCGCAGGGGTCTGCTGGAGACTATCCCAGCGCGTTACGGTGAGAGGCAGGGATACACCCCAGATGGTCACCAGCCAATCGTGGGGCACACACACCATTCACTCAAACACTCACACCTACGGGCAATTTAGAGTTGCCAATTAACCTGAGCATGTTTTTGGACTGTGGGAGGAAGCTGGAGTACCCGGTGAAAACCCACGCAGACACAGGGAGAACATGCAAACTCCACACAGAAAGGTCCCAGACCCAGGACCAAGGAGGTCTTGAACCTGCAACCTTCTTGCTGTGAGGGAACATTTGTTTAATACTGTATTATTTTAAAATGTTATCGGACTCCAGGAAGAATAACTGATGTTGTAGCCTGTAATTTCTGTCCTGTTCGTAAACCTCATTTCAGTTATCAGCCTTATTTTAGTTTCCTGCTCATTTACAACCAAAATGGTATAGTTTTAAGTTTCTGCTAATGAAAATATTTTCAGATATTTTTGGAGAACTTACAGGAAATTAAATGACATGAAGGAAAAAAAAAAGTCTGAGATGTTTTCTACTGAAGAACTAACAGGAAACTAGATGTTTATCACTAAGTTAGCAACGAGTTCCACTAGGGGGACTATTCTTCACAAGATGTGATGATATTTGAAGCATTTTGTTCAAATACCCTTAAGAGGAACATTACAAACAGATAAAAACTAGGTGAGATCTTTGCTGCAGTTTTGCAGCCAACAGGCTCTTACTTCATTTTCAGCAAACAGCACAATCTCCAACAGGTCGCCCAACTATTTTACCTGCCGTGTTGCACTGTGGGGGGAAAAAAGCGGGCCAGCTTTCTTTTAGACTTTAATACATGTGCCACAGGGAAAATGTTTGTCATCTAATAGAAACAGCCTGAGAAGAGGGAGGAGGAGGAGGAAGGCAGTGTTTGGTCACGTTGTCATGGTACAGATCAGATCAGACCCAAATTACATTCTGGTGCCACCTAAATGAAAAAGTTCTGTGCACCACTGCAGCCAATTTAAAAAGCTATTGTGGAGCCCTGCTTCAGTGTTATTGCATTACAAATTTATAAAGTATAACATTTCAAAGTATTTCACTCTGGGAAAACTGTGCATTTAATTTAAAATTTTACTAGGTACATTTTCTCATGTACTTTATGAGACAGAAAGCAGGGGCATATTTAACTTGGGCTAAATGTCTGGTATTATTGCTCTGTGTTGCATCAGAGGTTGATTTGTTTATCTGTAATTCAGGCTTAAAGGAAGATTGTGGCATATTTGGCGTGTTTCGTACGTGTGGCAGCTGTGACTGAGTCAGGCGAACGCTGCTCTCTGCAGCTCTGGTATTGATCATCTGGAGATTCAGAATGAGATTCATCTAAATGAGGCCTCGTGTGTGATGACAGTTGTCCCAGCGACCCACTGCTTTAAATATTAACGAGAGTTTAACATGAATCACTTCAAAAGTTTGTTTCTGAGTCTGAAGAAGAGTAAACATGAGTTTATCAGGAATCACAGCTGATCATTCCAGGTGTATGATAAACTAATCTCTGCAGTTCGTTGGTCGCTTACCTCTGGCTCTAATGTCTGAATGAAATTTTGATAAGCTTTATTCCACACACACACACACACACACACACACACACACACACACACACACACACACACACTTGCAAACCTCCGCCTATTTGTTTGGACCAGGTGGCCAGTGCTTCCACACTCTTCTCTTTCAAGTGATTCTGTGGAGGTAAATCGTTTTTTTAGAAATTTTTCATAATTTTTTTTGGACTGCTCTTTTTTCCATCGTTGACTCACTCTTTATCCTCTTCACCAGCTGGTTTGGGTTGAAATTGGTTATCTACCTCTATTTGGAATATTTAACTCATCTGTGGCAGGCTACATTTTATTCAAAAAGCAAACATGCATGGAACAATTTAACGTCTGCAGTTTTGGTGAATGCGGTACAACCATTTGTCATAGTTTCATGTGTGGATATTGTCTGGCAGCAGCAGGTTCCGTTCAGCTGAGGTATTGTTACTGTACGTCCTGTTTCTTTTTTCAGTTTTTAATTTTTGAAAAAGATTTCACTCCACGCTCAGGTTCTTCTAAGTGGAATGACTAATGATCTTCCTCATTCAGTCCACATGATGATCTACCAAGGTTTTTAGTTTTCTATGCCCCTATAAAAAGAAGGCTGATGGATTTGTTGTGTTAACATGTTCTCATGTTTATGATGTGTCTTGTTGTGAAGTGAAACACTGTCAGGTGAGCAATGTGTTATGAGTAAAAGAAATTACCATTTATAGTCTATGTTTTTTGGGCTGGATGAAATCTGTGCAAATACAGCCATTCCCTGAGATACGAACATCCGACTTGATTTTGAATCACATGCCACATTTGACTATGAATTGAATATTTCACCGTTTTATTCAAGTTACCTTCATTTGTCACGGCTGATAAAGCCAAGGCTAGTTCTAGTGGTCGTGGCAAAAAGCACAAGGCAAATGATGACGGTTGTAGTCTTAAACGTCAGGCAATATCCATGGAAACGAAGGTAGACGATGGAAATTATACGCTGAAATTTAATATATAGCAACTTACGAACAATTAAACTTACCAACAGTCTCTTGTATCCTATTATGTTCGTAAGTTGGGCAATGTCTGTAATAGAAAACGTAAGTAAATTAATATAAACGTCAGAATCCTGAACCACCAGTGTATTAGGTTTAGAGCTGCTGCAAATAGTTGACTTAGTCAATGCAAGCGACTAAATGATTTGACTGCAATTCTATTAGTGGCTGCTTCGGCCAGCTATTTATTTCGGATAACTTTGTTCATTGGCTTATCACGGGAGCACGAGTATGATGCACGAGCATTAAAGAGAAAACGCACAAGAGCTGTAGAAAATGCTCCAGAAAATGAAAAGACTACATAATATTTAAACACTGAGCTAACCTGTTCTGTTTATTTTTTTTAATAAATCTTGTAAAGTAGGACCACATACCGTCTTTCAGTATTAAACGGGCTGCCTTGACTATTTTGTAGTTGGGAAACAACGTTGAACGAGGTTATGCACATGTGTCGCATATTATAACAGCAGATAGACAGACGCCCAGAGTCTAAAACCAAACAACAAAATATCCAAAAACATATTCATTCTGCTTTTAGCATGTGATGGCAATCATATAGCCTGTGTTTTGTACAACTAGAATACATCTACTAAACACATTTTTATGTTGAAAAACACAGATGGAGGAAGTTTTTAAAAAAATGGAATTAAATTGTATTGTATTGGTCTGCTGTGCTTTGAATCTCTATGGCAACGGGAGAGTTTAACAAAGTAACTGTCTAATGAAGTAACGCATCAAAAAGTACAGTCACATGATGAAAAATTAAATACAACTTAATTTTTTTTAAGTAATGGTTAAGATTAGATGACTAATTGAAAAAGAAGTTGACTGACGTTATGGCAACACTAATCGGGTTAGTGTACTAACCTGACTGTGAGTGTTACAGCAAACTGCTGAGTTTTATGTATTTCAGCATTTCTCTGGGTAAAGATCGTTTCAGGGTGATACGTGTGGTCGGTGTCTGACATTTTAACTCGTTCTCCGCCAAAGACGACATGTCTTGTCTTTTGTTGATGCTTTAATGGATCATTTGGCACAATTTGATTACAATAGGAAGTCGATGGAGCAGTTTTTCTTTTACCTCATCCACCCAGACATAGACACAGGAGCATTGTTAATAATTAATTTAACAATTTAATTTTACATCAAAAAACGTGACATAAAGAGGCACTGGATGTGCAATGTGTCGTTTTTGTGTAATATCTGTGAAGGTTGTGCAAGACAATTGGGTTGTGCAACATGTTGGCCTGTGTGTGTAATTTGGACATAAATACACAGGTATGAAAGCATGTGTTACACTGGTTTCTCCTGTGAAGATGCAGTTCTGGACAGAATCCAGAACATATTTCCCTACGGGGACAATAAAAGTCTTATCTTATCTAAAACATCCACATTTAGTGTTTGTTACACTGGAAAACTGCTTTTCTCCTGCATAAACCTGTCTCATCCAAATATGGTCATGTCCTTTGTATGAGCAGCCAATTGTGATGAGTTTTGGTGTACATTTCTGAAATGGTAATTTTGAACTAGACTTAATCCAATCTTTACCTTTCTGCTTAAAATCAGCTCTGTGATCAGGATCCTCTGCAGATCATGAGTGTCAGCAGAGTTTCATCGAGCTGCTGAGATATTCCCGTCTGTTTTCTCCAGGGTCATGATGATATAAAGGCTAAAAGGCAGGTGTGTGATATTTTATGATCAATGGCAGAGATCTAGAAACCTCATTCCTGCCGTGCCAGGGCCGTGTCCTCCAGTCAGCCCTCGGCAACCTTCAGCACTTCTGCATTCCTCCAACCACACCCACGCTACTCCGGCCTTATTTTTGGTAACACTATATCTCTCCCTTCGCTCTGCAGCCTCACCAACACTGGAGTGAGGCAGGAGGAAAGGAAAGACCAGAGGAAGGAAGGGAAAGACCAGAGGAAGGAAGGGAAAGACCAGAGGAAGGAAGGTGGGAAGGATGAGGAAAAAAGGAAAAGAGGCACAGAGGAATCAAGGTCAGGGAAAATAGGGAAGAAAATCTGTGAGCCTGGAAGAGAGTTCTTCATGTTCACAGTATTATGCAATACAGCAATACACTGAGCAACACACCACACCTTCTTCACCAGTTTCATGCTACACCTTCATCTTCAGTGTGTAACATGACATCATCATCATAGTGTAACACTGCACCTTCATCATCTTCATTGTAACAGTGCACCTTCATCATCTTCAGAGGTGGTGTTATGTGCGTTTGTGTGTGCTTTCGTGTACTTTTATGACAGTGATGCTGTAAATGTCAGCAGAGAACACCCTCCGATGATATGTTGTCTGCCGCCCTCTGAAGAGGTGAACCATTGTTCACACTTCTGAATGAGTGTCAGTCACATGGTCTCAGCCATTCAGCCCCATGCGCTGCCAGCCAAGGCTCTTTCAGGTCAGGAGCAGGTCAGGCTTAGGAGAGTTCATCAAAACAAATAGCCCCGATATATAATTTTAAAAGCACACTTTATCAAAATCAACTATTTTTCCACATAATTTTCAATCATCTTCCGTTTGAATCAATGTTTAAATCTATGAATCATCTGACACATCTTCAATTCATCATCAAGAAGGTTCCACAAGTTCACACCTTTTTACAAACGTGCATTAAGTCCTGTTTTTTATATTCCCTTTTTCGTGTAGTCCTTGAATTTTAAGTTCCCTTAATTGAATACATAATAATAATAATAATAATAATAATAATAATAATAATAATAATAATAATACACATTATTTGCAAAGCATATTTAATACAGAAAAATTTTCATTTCAACAATATGAATTTGTTCTCAATAATTTGTTTGGTCAATAAAATATTGAAAATTAGGGAAAGTTTCCATTGTTGGTTGTCATAGGAGCATAAAACCAAAGAAATTCAATTTCCTACTTTTAGACAAAGAAGAGTAACAGCAAACTGAGGCTGGAGGGGGAGAGTTGGAAACAGACCCAGAATCTGGAGATTCAGAATGAGATTCAAAATTTATCTCTGTATCTGAATAAAAGTAAACAGTAATCAGCTGATTCTGTCTGGAAACTTGCATTTCTAGTAATAGTCAAGGTCAATTTTTCATATATTGAAATATTGCCATATTCCTGTAATAGATTATGTTTCATATTACAAAAATGACATTTATTTACCTGCTGCAGCTCATAGTTCTTTTAAATGTGCCCTGTTGTGATTCACAGATTGACATCCATAGAAAACTTTGGTCTCTACATGAACAGGAGTAGCTGCAGATCAATTCATGCTCAATATGTTATGATCCAGTAAAGTTTGGCACAACAGGAGAGGAATAGGATAGGAGAGTGTTCACTTGGCTGTAAAGACTTGATTTATGGTTCCTACGCCGTAGGGCTGGCAGACCGCAACAGCTGTGATTGGTCGACTCGTCCTGTTCAGACAGACGAGCACAGAAAGTTCACACAACCTCTTCCTCCACCGGTTCGATGTTTGTACACACAAATCTTATCAATTTCACAGCAATTGTGATTAAATATTAATTGTTGATATGTCCAATACATCTATCAAGATACCTTTGTTGTCAAAGTGATTTCCTGTGCTTAATACTTTTAGTGACAGACCAGTGGAACCTACGAAATGAAGTTATTTTATGTTATTTTACTGTCATTTAAGTTAATTGGTGATTAATTTATGTTTGTAATTATTAATGAAGCCTCTGCTGGTTTTTGTGGAACATGCTGGAAGTCATCAGTGGTGAACATGGTTTATAATGGAAAAAATGTTATTTCCAACATATTTCATGAATTGTGCTTCGCTGATAATCAGTTGTTACAGACTTGTATTTTGTGCCAGTATTTGATTTCTTACTGATTCTATTGGTCATTAATGACAGTGGGAAAAGAAATATTTAAGTATGAGCAAAAAATATTTAACATTTAACAAGCATATATAGGGTTTTAAGATGCAATCAGATCAGATTCACCACCTGAACTGATGCATTTGGACTATATATTGCAATCATTGATGTTACATTTGTCTCCAGCTGCTGTCTGCGGGTGGGCTAAACCAATTCGCGCCTCCAAGAGGGGGCCCCAAGAATGTTTAATATAGTGTGACACAAAGTTCATTCTCTCAAGATGTTATCAATATATTTGACACCATAATAAATTATGACACTAATTCACTGGAGTGCCTAATTAATTTATTCACCGAAAAACACAAAAAAATAAACAAGATTTTCATGGTTCCTCTCTCTACTCGGGTAGTCAGTTCCAGTTCTCCCTCACTACCACGCCCATGACAACAATATTTATTGTTCGACTGCATAAAGTTCTGTGAAGTGATAATGTATGCATATGCAATTAAAATGGCAGTAAACATGGTTTCATTTGTTTATGGGCTTTTCTGAGGACAAATACAGCTCTTCAGTTTTTGTCACTAACAGTTTCCATGTTGCTCGATCTATTCACAGATAATGTACAACACGTGTCCTGTGTGTTTGGGAGGATCGTGTTGATCTAATTTAAAATCCTCTTGTCATTCCAGGTTCTGAGCTCATGGTCCACGCCTGTCACTGAACATACTGGTGGTGCAGGCAGACCTACCACTGTGGTGAGTGGCTTACAGCCTCTAAAATGTTTTTTTTTTTTTTTTTTTTTTTTTTTTTTTTAAACATTAGAGCTTGTTTTATTCTCTGAGCCTGGACATGAACATGGGAAATAGCCACCACCTGGATTCTGTATTTCCTCATAATGTATAAATTACTGCCCCTGATAGACCAAAATGGTTTTAGTTCTCTCTGCTTGATGCTTGTTTGGACATTTGTTAGTTCTCTATCTTTAACTGCAGCATTATTTAATTGGTTTATATTGTGTATTATTTGTGTTGTTTGTCTGATAACAGGAGCTGAATAAACAATCAGATTTTGATATGTAGTTCCGAGGTGACTATACAGAAGTTGTTGAAGGATGAAGGGAACACGTGAAGGGAATTATTTTACTGTAGAAAACCTACCTCTTGTAGATTCAGTTAGTTTGTCGACTATCATCCCCTCTTCACACTAAAACTACATTTCCTGTAAAACTCTGTTGCTTCTGCAAAATCTTGATTGGGGAAAAAAAAATAAACTAGCACAGGTTTTTCCAGACAGTCAATTGATTTAAAAAGGAAAAAAACAACAACTCTGAGAGCCAAGTGTCAATGTGAGTGTGTGTTTTTTAATTGAATTGTTTTGAATACTTGTTCATGTAGACATGGACTACTTTCGTAATCCTCTAGTTTTATTGTGTTAAATGTTTGCCTTGGCCTTTTTTTGATAGGAAAAACAATGAAGGATTAAAATAAAATTGAAATGGGTCGAAAAAAGTAGACTTATGAAATGGGTGAATGAATGGTTTTTCCAGGGATTCTCTATGAGACATTTCTTTTTAATAATAATTTTTTTATAAACTCCTTGCACAGTAATGAGTCAAGCTACTTTAATAATTTTCATTTTATTTAAAAAAATGCATTGTATTAATAAAGAAAATATTTATTTATATTGTAAAAATTGTATATCAGTTTGAATTTTTAAAAGGCTGAATCACCAATGATTTAAATGTAGTCATTCCACTAGAATATTCCTGTGTGAACTCTGCAGCAGGGGAACAGCCAGGCTGTTTGTTGGTCTGCCTGGTGACGGTCATGTTTGGGACTTTTCCGTCTGACTTACTGACATGGTTGATTTGGTTCTGTGGCTGATGACTTGTGGCAGCTCCGTTACCGCTCTCACTTCTAGCAGCTCGCTGCTCTAACGTCAGCTCAGCTGACGGTGGCTTTGTTTCCTCTGCCTGCTTATGTCATCCTCGATGCTGTTAGTCAGCTCTGTGGTTCTTACTCAGCCAGTGTTTGCCTGTTTATTTACCCCCAAAAAGCCTAACAAGCACATTTTCAGAGCAGTCAGCACCAGAAACCAACAATTTGGCCACAAACCTAAGTTTGTGCCAGCAGCTGTCACAGCTATAAAGATGATTTTAAAGCATTGTGTTAGATAAAAAAAAAAAAACTTCAAATATCTCTCAAATAATCTCATAGAAAACCTACACTACAAGTTTGTCTTTTCTCTTTGACATTTCAATCATTTTATATGGATAATGAAACTATTTGGGCTCTAAATGTTATACTGAGTAAATATCAATAGGGATATTACATTAATTTACCTTGCATTCACTATATTGTTGTTACCTGACCCCAGGAGCAACATGCTGAAAAACAAGGACACACTTTCATTACAGAACCTTGATTGGTCCATGTTGCTTCATAGTGAAAGGCTGCAGGGTGTTAGAATGACACAAGCTCTTGGAAACATCTGATTGTACTTTTAATCATTTATTTTTTTTAAATAGAAACAGTCTTGAGGAAGTTGTTAAAGGCTGTCTGAGGAGAAAGCGCCCTTTGTTTTAAAATGATTCAGCGGAGCAGATTGAAACGAGCTTGTATGCTTCGTCCTCCCCACTGTTCTCCAAATCCACCGCAAATGTCCTGCCTTCACGGAAAGCAGAAACACCTCACGATCCTGCACAGCACCCGTCCTCAGCTGTCCCTGGTTAACCTTGGTGCTTTTAGCGGGAGAGAGCAGAAAAAGTGACGAGGGGTGGCAGAGCAAGCGAGATAAGGCCTGATGACAGACGGCAGCGATATTACAGGTGCTGCTGCTCAGTCTTCATTCTCATCTTAGGCTGAGAGACACACTCCGTTCTCACAATATCAATGATCATTTATTTAAGATGAAATGTGTTGCGTCTGGTAACGCAGGAGAAAAACACTGCTGCAACAAAGCAGGTTTATTAGAGCTGTCAGTGGCTCCTCATCATCTGAACGATGAGCTGCATTTCCTGCTGAGTGTCATTCTTCCAAAATGTTTTATTCTCTAGATAAAACAGCTTGATTGCATAATATTGTATAATATAAATATAATAGTTAAAATCATCATTGGTACTCTGTTGATAACTCGGTTTTGCAGTTGATAATAAGTAAGTTTGACAGCTGCCCTTTAGCAGATGATTTTAGAACAGGTGATTAAACTTGAGCCGAAATACATGAGCATTATATGGTTTTGATTTGCACCTGATAGCCAATCAAAGAAAAAAGTATTCACTTAGAACATAATTGAGAATAATGTGGCAGGTTCAATCAGCTGTGAAGGAAAAAAAAATTCTGTCCATCACTCATGTGACTGGCAGGAATCCTTTTAACTGGGGCTCGATGTTGGGAAATGAGTTGTGACAATGATGCAGCCTTGCAGTCCAAAACATCTGGATCAATCTGAATCTCTTAACTGTTTTTCGTGTGTGTGTGTGTGTGTGGCGCACACATAGGTCATTGTGTGCTCGTGAACACACACTCTGGCCGCGCTCACACCTACCCCGGTAGCTACTGTAATACCCCTGCTGTCAACAAACTGGCTCATCCTGTTTGTCTGCGGCTACACCTCTGCTTCCTCGGTCTGTTACTGAAATAGATGCTCGCAGCTTCTTAGGATCTGTGGATTACCGGCTTTACTAGACGACACCGCTCCAAACAACAGCAACACAAGGCACATCTGTGATGGGTAAAACCCACAGAAACTCTCTACAGATTAAACTCAGTCACATCTGTTGGCCGTGATGAGATGCTAAATTAATTACCCTAGCATGCCGTTTGTTTATCTGATTACAGGAAAACCACCAGGCAGTTTTGGTGAAACTCGGTAGTAGTGAGTAGATTTGACCCGTGACATTTTGCGGTGGATCCCACTTACGAAATTTGTACAATGATTGATTTAGTGGCTATTAGTAATCCCAATAAGCCCCTTTTACACAGAGATCTCACAATAACGGCCCAAAGAGGACTCATTATTCTGCCTTTGCCTCTTTACCCTGAACCAAACAAAGCCGACTTAATGCTGCCCCATTTGTGATTTTAGACAGCATGCCAACATTCCGGAATCAGGGACGTGACCTGTGACACAACAGCGTTAGTGTTGAGTATGACATTCAATTTGTGTGTGTGTATGTAGTATTAATATACCATATATATTAACATACTATTTTATTATTTGGTTAATTGATTTGATACATTTTATTTATCAAACAACCAAGTATCAAGCTGGATAATACAAGTAGACAGATATACGTGTAACCAATCAGAGCTAGACTGTGACACAGCGTTTTTGTTTGAGAGGACTCTGTGCTGGCTGCTGCTCAATGCTCTGATGTTGTTGAGAAGTTAATAAACCGCTCGTTCTGAGAACAAATAAGCTGTCAGCCACCAACTCAGAGCAGCTTTGACCCCTCATTCCTCCTCCATAGCTTCTATACAGAACAGCGTTGTAGAACAACAACAATCCTGCCTCGAACAGGCTGCATAAAAAGTGTCTGTTAACATTGTGACATTAAGTGGCGGGGCCCTCTAACACCGGGCCTGATGGTATTACTGAGAGTATCTCAAAGCCGGCGGCGGCCCTGGCGTCTTCCTGATATATGCAGCAGACGGCCTTCTTTTTACACTGATGGGGATTCAGGCTTCAGCGAGCTGCACTAATCCAAGGCAGCGCGGCAGCTCGCGGCCACACAACCACCTCTGATTCAGCGGCCCTCACTGACCTGCTGGTTGCAGCAGGTTTAACTGCCTGTCAAGCGAAGCTATACGGCAAGGCCTCCACGCCGCCATCTGTCACAGACAGACAGCGAGTCTCACCGGCCCACCGTAGACCATGTGAGGCAGAGCTGGGCTCGCCGATGCAATATGTCGCTCAGAGTCAATAATTGAAATAATTATTAATAGGAGACCCAGTTTGTCATGTGTGGATATAGATAAAAACAACTGAATTTTATGGATATTTTAAGTGAGAGGAAAATAAATTGTCTTAGTCAGAATAAAAATGACTGAATCTAAGGAATCTGTAAGGTCTAGGTTACATTTATTAACATTATCATTGACCAATATATTGTTTGGATTTGTTTCGGTTTCTGTATGAGCTTAAAAAAAAATCAGCATTTCCCTCTGCTGCTTTCTGAAAATAGAGCCTAGGTCTCTGGCATATTCTTTAAATAGGAGCAAGCACCATCTACCTGCAAAGCAGCAGCTGTCACAACACGTTCCCTTTATGTGCAGATGAAGCAAAGACACACATGAAACCTCAGTGACGACAGACCGAGGACAAAGAAATGCGTGTGATGCAACGAGGCAAATCAGGGCGGGATCATGGCAGCGTGTGAGCAAAGACAAACATTCTGTAACAGTGATAGAATTAAAGAGTCCAGTAAATTCAACAGCTTCTATTAACCATAGTGATGCTTTATTTTAAAATAAAAATGACCAATAACACCCTCATCGTTGGACAAACAGCACTAGTGTAACAGAATATAGGGAACATGACTTTTCCTTTAGGAAATACAATAAAATGTTAAAAATGCTCTTAAGCATTTCACAATGTGTTCATTGGAGTCTGTTAATTGATTAGTACATTGACTGAAAATGAACAGCCAACTATTTAGATAATCAGTTACTCATTTGAGTATAAATTTCTCTAATTCCAGATTCTTTTGAATATTTATCACTATAAAGTGAATTTGTCTAAACTGTCAACTTCATCTTAAGTAGAACTGCAACAATTAGTTAATTGATCTTTTAGTTGCCAACTATTGCATTACGCTTTTTTGATAATCTGTTAATTGGGTTGTGGACTGTTGCTCTGGACAAAAAAGACATTTTCGATTGAATCTTCAGCTATTGGAAACAGTCATTGACATTTTACACCATTTTATGAACCAAAGAATTAATGAATTAATTCTTTCAATGATCAACAGATTAATTGACTATTAGAGCCGTCGTTAGTTGCAGCCCTAATCTTGAGTTTTATTGGGACTATCCGTACTTTTTGACATGTGACCGACAAACCAACTGATTATTGAAGAAAAACAATCAACAGATTAATGAATGAGGAAAATAATCAGCTACAGTTGTAATTTACTGAATGTTGTTTTATAGGCCGAGTAAGGTAATTAACTCAGACATGTATATCATTTATCTATTTATAGAGATTTCTAAATGCACACTATTCACCTCACTGGAACATTAACATGCCTGTAGATTCTCTACACTGATCAGACAGGTTATCTCTAAGAAAGTATTTACTTGTCATTAGGAATGTTCATAGTAAACAGTTGTTGCTGTGTGTGTACAGTGTTTAAGGTTACATGAGACTGTAGTAGAACACACAGCACTTATTATTAACCCTTGTGTACCTCCAGGGACATTTTAGTCCATCTGGGTTTCGATTTTTAAGAACACAGGCTGTTTTAATGCTTATGGCAAACATTTTTTGCCAGGTTGTGTGTTCGGGTTAATTTGGGAATTTAACCTCTTCTCCTATAATTAGTCTATAATGCTCTGTAATACACTTTTTGCTCCGTTGAGTCCCAGCAAAGCAGCAGTTATTGATCCCACTGCCATAGAGTATGAATCCTGTTGTTTTTGTTGGCTTCAGTCCTGCAGTCCTCACTTCAACATTGTAGTTTTTACTATTTTCTACCAGATTTGTCTGTTTTCTCATAGCGAGAACACACAGGTTCCTCTTTTCTGGTGCTATGTTATCGTTTGAGTTTCACTGTACAGGCCAGTTCGCCACTGGCAACAGTCACAAGGGGGAGAGAGTTAGAGAAGGGGGAGGGAGGGAAGAAATGCAGAGACAGAGGTTTCCTTCTCCCCTCCCCCTTCCGTGCTCCCACACTGTCAACACAGAGGATGTGTGTAGCCGGTGGCTCCACAGTGCCACTGCAGCGCCGTGGTGGCAGAGGGAAGTGCAGCTGGCTGTTTACAAACCTCTGGTGTCCCCAGGCAGCTGCTGTCAGCTGGGATCTAACACAGTCTGACTGATCTGTGGCTCAACTCAACAGTCTGTAGCTTTTCATTTGAGTCCAGCGTTTTACCCAATATAATATTTACTGCTCCCTATCTCAATGACATCCGCCGCTGTGCGGTTTGAGTAAACGAGGATGATCCTTACAGAAATGTGTTTGTACGGTTTTAGTGAGATCATTATTTACAGTTTCACTAAGGATGACTGAGCAGGGCAACTATATTGATCTGTGTTGGTCTGGATAGTTGACCTCGAATTACATTTGATTCATGGCCGTATGATATAAAAATGCGACAGGAATCTGAGGTTATTTAATATCAGGCCATACATGAAACATTTTAATGGATTTTTGTTAAACATGCACATAATCACAATCTTATTAAAAGATACTATTGTTGTCCAAGAAAAATCCATTTCTAAGTGGTGTTGTACCACTAATTTGAATTTAAAGGAGGGCTAATGTCTATTCTGATAGTTGGTTAATATATTGATTATTGAAACAAGAAATTGATTAGTTGTATGGTTCATAAAATGGTATAAAATATCGATCTGAAGGTCAAGATTCAAATTAAAATGTCTTCTTTTGTCCAGACCAACAGGCCACAACCCATATATCATCAGTCACTATTATAGAAGACCAAAGATCCATAAAATAATCCAAATTGAGAAGCTGGAAGCAGAGAATTTGCATATTCTTCTTTAAAACGAATCAAATCAATTATCCAAATATTAAAGTATTAGTTTAGTAGTAGTCATCTGTTTACTATTATAGAAACGAATAGAGTAAAGAAACCAGAAAATAATCAGATTTGAGAAACTGGAACCAGAGAATTTGGACATTTTCTTCATAAAAATGAATTGATTAAATTGTAAAAATAGTTGGCAACTCTAATATAAAGCTTACTTCTTGGTAGAAAGGTAGATGATAATATCGTTTTGGTTATAAGATCTATGTGTTTTGTACGTTTCAAAACTCAATTTACAGAGAAAAGCACACAACTGTATTTAGAAACTAAAAAAAAAAAATCACCAAGAAGCTACTGAATTGACAGTGGCTCGAATTAGAATGAGTTGGCTCATCAGGTTTTTTGTGCCTCGCTGTTGTTTTGCCTGGTTTATTTATCTTTATGGAACCTACTCAGTGGCTGCAGATGATAAAACGCCTTGTAGATAAATCTGGCACATTTCCGTCTCATTGACATGAATGAATGAGTGTGTGACGCGCTGCTGTTCCTGATCTACAGGCTCAGCCTGGGTCCAGCTGAAAAAAACTGTTGGCTTTAAATAAAGAGTCTCATGGTGAAGCCTCACCCTGTCTGAGCAGCTGTAGCTCTGGAATCTGGAATCAGGTCATTTGCATCAGTTTCTGTCCTGTTTGTGTAAACGCTGCTTCCCCCTCCTGAGAACACACGGCTGCAGGAAACATCACGTTGTTGCAGCTCTTCCTCGTGAACGTGGCCAAACATGCACCTTTAGCCAACACCAATGGAACCCTGTTGCTGTCACAGCCTGAGAGGCTTTGAGGTAAATTGGCCCACGTATACAAACTTACACACACATTCATTCATGAAAAAAAGACCACCACAAACGTGTCTTAATGTCAACAACATTTATATTTGACACAGGTGCTAATAATTACAGGATATTTATGTTCCCGAAGGCCTAAAGTGGACAGTATTTTTATATGTTGATGTTCTAAACGCACACATGAACATGTAATCACAGGGTGTGGTGACTGAAAATATAAGTTGTGTTGTAGTATAAGAAGTGAAAGCAGCAGCAGCAGCAGCTGCCTGTGATTTAATAGCAGGCTGGATTAGGACACTGTCTGATAGCAGCAGCAACATTTCCACATGTTTGTAATGTGATTAATTTAGAGTTGGACTCGCTATCTGTACGGGGGCTTGTGTTTTGTATCCGACCTGTCGGAACAATCCGCCGGCTGACAGTCGTCGCCATGGGAACGGAATCCGTTCTCACAGATAAACACAGGACAACATCACCTCTTCCTCTGGTGTCTCCACACACAGCCCCGTCACCTGCCTCCAGGGTCAAGAACAGATCCCACAACGGTTCACCCGTAGCGGCTTTACTCTCCTGTGAGGAGGATGCAGACTGACATCCGCGTCCAGGAGGAATCTGCTGCTGCTGCTGCTGCTGTTGTGGTTGTTGTTATTACCTCCGCAAAGAAGGATTGTTTTTGGTGGCACAGGATTATGGAAAAACTACCAGGCTGGATTTTGTGAAACTTTGTTGGCAGGGTGCAGAATTTGTTAGTGACTAACATAAAGCATTTGGGGCAGATCCTTCTTATGAAATTTGCCCCTTTTTTAGTGGGTTACAATGGGTTTGTATTGTGCATAGTCAGAGTGAAATGACATCACATGCTGTAGGTGCATGCTGAAGGCGTCCAAATTTCTCATCAAAAACCTTCAATCCATTATCATTTTACTCCAAGCTTCCACTTTACCTAAATCACTGTACAATAAAGATATCCTGTCTATACTGCAATATTTTAATGGACCTCATTCATATATAAAATCCTGTCACCTTGTGCACTATTGAACATACTATTCCACCTTTGTTTCAGTTATTTCTGTTATTGTTTTCTACTTGTGCCTTGTGTATATGTAAACTAAGATTTGCACTCTTTCCTTCCTTTACTTAGAGTTAAAATATAGCAAATTCTTTCTTCTTCATTTATCAATACAAAACTGGGAGTTCACTTCCACTTTTGCAGAAGACTGCACGTGCATGACAGAAAACTGGCCTTGATGAAAGTATGCAGTTTCCTACTGCCCTTGCTGTTTTTGTGGCTAAGGTTTAGCATAAACAACTAAACTTATCATTAGGAGAAGCCATTCTCAACTTCCACAACCCTATGTGTATTGTGTACTGGTCCAATCTGTGTGGAACTACTGCAGTGCCTGTTCAGACAGGGCCAATATATAGGATATTTGGCAGCAAATGAGAAAACTTTAAGGGTCAGTTACAGCTAAACTGTATGAAATATCAAAAATACAATGTGATATATTTTTCTGTCTTGGTCCAGACGTGTGGTACCAAATTTTGTGAGAGTTGCTTTTTGTAAGAGAAGTGATGATAAAACAGATTTTGAGGTAATTAAAAATAGGCCTGGGTAATAAAACAATATCAATATATATATATATTGTCAGCATTCACATCAATACTATAATATCAATATTTTCACTAAAGACAAGCAAACCAAAGATCAATAACAGATAAACCACAAATCAAGTTTAATAAAAAGTGGTCATGTTCAGCCCTTTTCTCCTGGTTGTTATTCAATTTAAAACAATCAATCATCATTATCCACTGATATGAAATATTTTATATCATATGTTCTACCACCTCTACATTTACATATTGAAAATAGGCCATTAAGCATAAAATGTCTGAGTATTTAAAATAAAATAATCAATTATTGATATCAGTCAATACCAATGCATTTTATTGATAGGCTTTTTTTTATTCAACATGGCAACATGATTTAACATGAAAGAAGAACAGTAACGTGACAACTGAGGAAATACTGTCTGTCACATGTTCCTGTTCTGCAGACCAGTGAGCATCTGGTTCCCATGAAAACGGATCTGACTTCTAAGATCCTCAAACACACCAGGTGTTCCAGAGCAGCCTGAGACCACATGCTGCATCCAGCAGCATCTCTTATCTGACCGAGGCCTGTCCAGTGAGGCGGCAGTGGTCCTGTCCGGCAAGGACCAATCATCTCTGTGCCACACCAGTGATGTGAAACGTCTCAGAGTTATATGAAGGATGAGCTGACGCCTGGTGATCTCGTTACACTTGATCAGTATCTGGGTACATTATCTGGATAATGATATCTGATCCCAGGCTCTTTGTATTCACACCTGCTATTAAAACACCTTCTTCTTTGCTCAATCGTTGCCAACGGATCATTGCAATCGGATCTCGATATGATAAAAATCAGGTCATTAAAAACAAGACCATGGACAGTGGTTCATTTTTTTCGTGAGGAAAAACATCTAGCAGGAAGAGGCAGAGTTTATTTAACCTTTTAACCTGTTGATGGAATTACCTTTCATTAATCTGTTTACTAAATACACTGTAAGCTTTCATTGTAATTTCTGTGGCAGAAGTAGCTTCTTTTTTTTTTTTTTAAATTGGGTGTTTATTTTATTCAGATGTGGTGAAAGATGTCATTACAGGACATGTAATGTCTATAATGAAGTAAGGAAAACGGAAGTTAATTGAAGCATGTACAATTGGTAGTTCGTGTGAAGGTGTTTTTGAATCATTACAATAGAAATGTTCTTTTTCTTTCATGGCACTCAAGGTCTTTATCTATAAAGAGTATAGTTACAATGTGAAGCTCTATCACGCCTCCTTCTCATTTTGCTTCCAGCACTTTTGTTTCTTTCTGCACCGATCGTGCAGCCACCGTAACAGAAGTAATTGTAATGTCTCTCAAAAACCACACGCTAAGCCAGTTTAGCTGCTACTTTATTGACAGATCTTACTCCACGAGCATTTACAGACCCTCAGGAAATCCCAGCCCTATCACCTAACAGAACAGAATCTGGGCCTAAACTCATTATTTATAAACACATGTAACCCTGAGATGCCCAGGTTATTACACTATACAGGAAAAAAAGTATTAAGTAAGAGATTTATTACATGTCCGGTTTTACTTGATCTATTAATACAATTTCAAAACTGATATGTAGATAGACATCCGACCTTTCAACCTAAATTGTAGCCGTCGTACAATAACTGTATTTTCATGTTTCTCCTTATCTCAATGTATGTCCATGTCTTACCCAATGTACAATTTGTCTATTAAGACAAGTCCAACATACCCTTATTTTACCAAACATGAAAAGCTACCTATACTTTTCTATAGGAATATACACTTCCTACGGGCGCTGCACTAGTTAAAATAAAGAAATAAAATATGAAAAATCGAGTTACAAGGATTTCTCTTGCCAGAGACAATGTGCATATTGTGTATGGTTATGCAGTTGAAAGTGGGTAAGCCAGTTTGAAAAAAAGATTATTTTTGAGTTTTGAAATATTTGTAATGGTCTAATGGAGTGGAGTGCGTTGTGTGAGAGTTTGGATGCAGTATATGAGAAGGTCCTGGCACCTATTGTACTGAAGTTGACAGCTGGTTTGTGAGTAAACTTGCTGATGAGGAGTGTGGGGCTGAAGGAGGTCAGTGAGGAATGTAGGGCATAGTCCATTAAATGTTCAGAGCAGAATCCTGAAGGTAATATGGTGAGGTACAGGAAGCCGGTGGAGTTGAATCAACAAGCGAGCGGCATGTTGGGTCGACCTCGAGCGTGTAATAATCCGTGCAGCAGAGTTCTGGATGAGTTGGCCTGGACGTTAGTATTGTCGGGACGTCTGCCAGGATTGCATCGCAGTCGTTGACGCGTGGCGTGACCACAGATTGACGAACATTTCCGTGGAGTGTTGTGGAGGTCCTGCCTTAACACAGATGCTTCACAGGTGATAGAAAGAAATCTGGGAGAAGTTTTTCATGTGACCAGAAAAGGACAAGCTACTGATGTGGATAACAGCAGAAGTCTTAACCTGTGTGGAGTATGGCTGCGAATAATGATTATCCTGATAGTCAATTAATCTATTGATAACGATTAGCTTTAATTAGAAGATTGATTAAACTGGTGTAAAATGTCAATCACTGTTTCCCAAAGCTGGAGATTCAGCCGAGAATGTCTGTTCACTAAGCAGGTTCTGTTGTTTCCTGTACTCATATTTGCCCAATAGGATGTTTTTGCCTTTGAGAGAACATTTTGTAATAAGAGTATGTGATCATGTTGCATTTGTTTCTGAACAGCCTCTCCAAATGCTGACTAGCGCTCAATTATTCAACTAATAGATTAGTTGCCAACTAATACATTAATCTGTAGCTCTTTTTGATAATCAATTAATTGATTTGAGTCATTTAAGTAAAAAATGTCCATATTCTCTGTTTCCAGCTCCTCAATTGTGATTATTTTCAGGTTTCTTTAGTTTTCTATAATATTTAACTGAAGATATTTGGGTCGTGGACTGTTGGTCTGGACAATAATCAGCATTTTAGGTTGAATCTTCAGCTTTGGAATACAGTGATAAACATTTGACATTTTTATGAACCAAACAACTACTCTATTATAATCATTTCAATCATTGATAGATTAATCATGAACAATATATGAAATAATGAGTGTTTTCCGACATCAAGGCCAGAAGAGAAACTGTTGTAGTGTTAGTCCATTAGCTGCAGGAGTGAGGAGTGTACCAGGGTTTGATTAATCCTCTGGGTTAACATGTCTGATGTTACAGGATGAAAAGATGAAAAGGTTCGATGCGCCCTTGATTTACTGAGTGGTAGGTTGATGTTGAATAGAACAGCTTCTTTATGGCCTGAGATATGAGTTCACTAAAGGTGATGTTCTATAGAGTGATACAGAAAAACACTAGGTCAAGGATGTGGCCTTTATATGGGCTGCAGATTTACATGCTGTGTGAGACTCAAGCACATTAACATCACTTTAAAAGCCTCAGTAAAAATATGCTCAGCCTTATCGAAATGAATGTTCCAACCCCCCATTAGGATGGTATTTGTAGACATTGTAGAGTGGTTTAAACCTTTGAGAGGTCAGCGATGAAGCTGATCAGTGTGAGGCCGCTGCCCCCTGCCACTGGAACGTGGTTTGCTGGTGTAAATAAATCCTGTCGGAGCTGCGGAGTTTAACTGTGTAAAATGGTTCTGTGGCTGCCAGGTTTCCATGGTACATAAATAGTCCAGTTATCTGTGATGAAGGCGTTGCTTTATTGGTCATAGAGCGGATGTTATACAGGGTGAACTTGTGACAGGTTGTGTGCAACAGATTTTTGTTGTTTAATAAAACATAAATAATAATATACATATAAATATAATATATGAAACTTTCCTAAAATCTGTACAATAGGAACTTTTGATCCTCTTCTCTGCTTCTTTGGCACAGCTCTGTATTGTCACCACGACTTTCACAACACATTCATCAGCTTGATGGTGTCTCTGTGTGTGTGATGAATGCCGCAAATAGTTTTTATTTTCAAACAATTTAAATAAACTGCTTTTAAAGCTTTTAAATGAGCCATGCTGAAGCTATAATTACATGTCCTCAGTCCTCCATGTTCATTATATAGAAACAGAAAGTGCAGATATCGTGTTATTTCAGCTGAATGAGTACATCTGAATTTTAAATAGACAAAAGCTGCTGACGCCATGATGTTCTAGAAGATCCTGTGCTATTCCTACACCAGACTGTATTGTAATGGCTGTGTAATAGTGATGTTGATGACTGATGTGTCTGTGTGTGTCTGTTGCAGGCTTGGTGTGTGCGTGCTGACCTCATGGTGTAACAGGAGTAAAGATGAGCATTAGCAGTGATGAGGTCAACTTCCTGGTCTACAGATACTTACAGGAGTCAGGTATCATCTCAAGTCCTTATGTTCTGTGTGTGTGTATTTGTGTGTGCGTGCGTCTGTGCGCACCACACATAGCGTGTGTGTGTGTATATATATATTCATGCAGCTCTGGAAAAAATAACCACTGAGACCACTGAAAACTTATTAGTTTTTCTGGTTTTACTACTACTACAAAAGGATAATTTTTTTGAGTCTATTAACTACTGACATTTCCCCTAAATTCCAAATAAAACTATTATCATTTAGAGCATTTATTTGGTCAAAATAACAAAAAAGATCCAATGTTTTCAGACCTCAAACAATGCAAAGAAACAAGATTAAATTAAAACAACATAATACTAATGTTTACACTTAAGATTTCAGGAATCAATATTTTGTGCTATAACCTTTAATTTTTATTGCCAGCTTTCACGCGTCTTGGCATGCCCTCCACTAGTCTTTACCATTGTTCTTGGTTTAGGTTTCACGTAATCAGTACCTCTTTAAGCAGAATGAGGTGTGCATGTGTTGGAATTCAACGGACGCTGGAATAGAATGGCTGGAATACATCGAGATGCTGATTTCAGAAAAAAAAAAAAATCAGTGGTCCGTTATTTTTTTTCCAGAGCTGTACATAGATAGTCTAATTTAAGAATTGTAGTTGTTTTATTTTCATTTTAATTATTAAAAAATTCATGAAAGCTGTTCTACATTATTTAGGTGCAATTCAGTAAACCAACAGTTTGTTTCATTAGTTATTTCCTGTTTTTTGTGTTTGTATATTGTGTAACCACACACACACACACACACACACACGCAAACACACTCTCTTGTGCTCCTCAGGGTTCTCCCACTCAGCATTTACGTTTGGCATAGAGAGTCACATCAGCCAGTCCAACATCAATGGTGCTCTGGTTCCCCCTGCTGCCCTCATCAGCATCATCCAGAAGGGTCTGCAGTACGTGGAGGCTGAAGTCAGCATCAATGAGGTAGAAACGCTGTCACACACACTTTGTTTCCTTCTCTCTGTTCTCTCCCGTCTCCTCCATCCTCTTACCGGCTCGTCTTTGTTTCTGCAGGACGGGACGTTATTTGACGGGCGGCCCATCGAGTCTCTATCCCTGATCGACGCCGTGATGCCGGACGTGGTCCAGACGCGGCAGCAGGCGTACCGGGACAAGATGGCCCAGCAGCAAGCCGCTGCCTCAGCGCCGGCGTCAGCCACTGGAGGCAGCATCGCCGGCAACGCCAAGAATGGAGAGAACACTGCCAACGGGGAGGAGAACGGAGCCCACGCCTTAGCTAGTGAGCACCACATTAAAAAAAACATGACCAAGCTCTTCTGTTTGAGAGGCTTTGTTCTTAAGTATCCAAGTTATTACTTTCATTATTCATTATCCAGGCAGAGACGCCTGATTCTGGTTAGTTCATTAACATCTGGCCTTTCTCCTTCTTTTAAGACAACCATGCCGACCTGATGGAGGTGGATGGAGATGTGGAGATTCCTCAGAACAAGGCCATGGTCCTGAGGGGCCACGAGTCCGAGGTCTTCATCTGTGCCTGGAACCCAGTCAGCGACCTGCTGGCATCAGGGTCAGTCACCTTCGCTTTCCTCCCTATTTTTTTGACTGAAAATTACAGGATTGTTATGGTGGGTGATGTAATATAAACAGACTGGAACATGATGAAACATCAGTTAGATAAGGGGTGACAAACATGCGGTTCGGGGGCCAGAACTGGCCCACTGTTTGACAAAAAATGGACCAGTTCCCGTTTCTTCACAGAAATGTGAAGTCCATGAGAATCTCTCAGGGCTCAAAGGGATAAAATATTTAGTTTAGATTTGTAAATTTGTATTAATTTCAGTGATCAGTGATCTCTTTGGAAACATGGTTCATCTGTTATCTGTGTTTTTATAATAATCTGTGTGTGTGTGTGTGTGTGTGTTTGCTTGCTTGCTTGCTTGCTTGCTTCAGGTCCGGTGACTCAACAGCCAGGATCTGGAACCTGAGTGAGAACAGTACAAGCAGCTCCACACAGCTGGTCCTGAGACACTGTATACGGGAGGGAGGACAGGACGTTCCCAGCAACAAAGACGTCACCTCGTTAGACTGGAATGTAAGCGCGCGCGCACACACACACACACACTCTCTCTCTCTCTCTCTCTCTCGCTCTTATATGTAAGTCATCAGCGTGGGTGAATTCATTCAAAATCCAGGCTCAGGTGAAAGTTGTGGGAATCACCAAACGTTGCTTCATGTTGTATCCCATCACTTTACAGCCTGACAGACACATGGTTGTTTTACCATTTGAAAGCAGCAGCAGCAGCTCTGTAGCCGATGTCCTGCACGGTGCAGCAGCAGAAATGCTTCATCACAGAACGACTCCCCGAGCCCCCAGAACATAACTGTTGATGATATCTAACAGTGGAAGAGTATCAGGGAGTGGAATTTTCCTTTAGTTCAGCCAATGGGCTGTGAACCTGAGCCAAGGGCAGAGGCAGAAATTTCCTGGAAAGCCTCCACGTTGATGGAAAACACAGTCCTCTCTTATGAGACCAGCTGCATCACAGTAAATATACAGTATAGAGTACCTCCTAAAACCTGATGTCTCTTTACAAATCACACTGTATATGATGCAATGTTCCTGCAGCTCCTTTATCAGGGTCAAAGATTTATGTCAGTGCTAAACAGGAAATTATGATTTTCTTCTCAAAATGGTGTAAGTTTGAGTATATCCTCTAGAACGTTATGATATAACCCTTCATAAAAGCTTTTTTTTTTTTGGGAGTCGTTAAGGGTGATTATGAAACAGGAGATTTTAATGCTGACATTTGGTTTCTATCCAAATTTTAAAGCAGATTTTATGAAATGTGCAAAAAGAAAATGCAAATTGATGCCAGTTTCCATTTGTTATTGTTTTGAGATTATTGAAAGAGGGAGAGTTTGCCATGTGTTTACTTCATAAAGGAGCGTGAATGTCTCCATGACAACAGTTGACACTCAGCTGACATCCAACAGCTGATCAGTGATAATTTACTGTTGAACATGTTGGCTCTGGGGAGAACATTAGCTACAATTTTGTCAGCATTAACAGCTACAAGCTCATGCTGAAGAGAAGGAAAATAAGATTTTTAATGTTACGAGTGTTGGAGTTTCCTGGAGGGAGACCACCGCCTTGTTCTCCAAGTGTTTGGGAACATCGCAGGGTAAAAAAGTTAAGAGTTTATTCGCAAAACCTGTTTCATCACCAAAACGCACATTTTCCTTTTATCTAAAAAGGAAAATTTGAATTTTTTTTTATTTTTTAGAATTTCTGGCGTCTCCATCCAAGTATTTTTTCTCAATTTCCAAAAAGGTGCATGGAAGGACAACTAATGAGTGGGAATTGTGTAGAGATTCGCAAACAATGTTAAATTCAAAAATATAAAAACGTCCAGGTCGTCGCCATAAGCTGCCACCTTGTGCTGTCAAGTCAATTTTATTTGTACAGCCCAAAATCACAAATTCACAGATTCAGATTCACCTCAATGGGTTTTACAGTTTATACATGTCCTCCTGTTCTTAGACCCTCACATGGTACAAGGAAAAACTCTCTAAAAATATTTAACAGGAAAAGAAAAGAGGAAGAAACCTCAGGAAGAGAAACAGAGGATGGACAGACTTGCAGTAGACATGTGCACAGGATAGAATACAAAACATTAGAACAGGAAAAGAACTGCAGAGTAGAACAAATAAGTGAGTTTAGCTGCAGGAGAACAGGCAACGAGCAGCTCAGAGCTGGCAGCAGCTGTGGAAAGCTGAACTGCAGCGACTGTTTCATCTCAGACAGTAACACTGCACAGAGAAGGAATGCGTGGTTATCATCCATCGCTGCAGCCAAAGCACAAGAAAGCCTGTTTAGCCTTTGCCAAGGACCAATCTTGGCTTTTAGGAATCTATACTTGGACCAAACTCTGATATCTTTGGATCTGATGGCAACCAATATGTATGACATTGTGGGGGAAGAAGTACAGTAAGACAGTTACTGACTCGACTGACCTTAACTCACAAATCAGTCTCCAAACTCTTTACTCAACCAGCTTTTGTTATTTAAACTGTGTGAAAACATTTAGAGTTTACAAAAAAAAACTGCAAAGTCTTAACTCTTACAGACTGTAGGGACTCATTAAGTCTTTATATTTTTTTTGATTTTGAAAACTGCAGTTCAACCTGTTAAGGTCTCATTGAGTCCTCATGACTGCTGAAGCTGTAACTTTTTAATGGTTTTAACTTTTTTGTATTGAATGTCATTCCCACCATGACAGTTATGATGCAATCAGCAAAGTTAATAAATTAACCCTTTACTGTTCTGTTTCATACCCAAACAAAAACAATAAAAATGGAGATATTTTTAATTCAAAGGCAACTGGGGGAATTTTCTTTTTGTTTTGACTATTACATTCTGGAGTCAGCCAATGTTTATAAAGAATATAGGTTTTCATTATTTTATTTAACCCTATAAAAATAGATTCATTCAATTATTGAGCTACAGCCTCTAAAATTCAGTGTCTGCTCAGCCCCCAGTGTGTGGTTTTCTTGAAAATATAAGAAATTTCAGTCTCTGGACTTAGCAAAAAAGTAAATAATAAAAAAAAACCCAAACACTATAAATGAGTGAGCTATAGCCTCTGAAAGTTATGTCTGCTCGGCTTGTTTATATTGGATTTGTCAATCACTCACTCTCTCTTTTGTGTGCGCACGCACACACACACACATTGAGCCATACTTACACACACTCTTTCTCTCTCTGACAGAGCGAGGGAACACTGTTAGCAACTGGCTCATATGACGGCTTTGCTAGAATATGGACGAAGGATGGTGAGTTCACTTTAATTCATTAAATACAAGTGCTATTCATATCATATCATGAAATAGTTGATTTATTTCAGTAATTCAAAAAGTGAAACTTGTAGAACATATACATTCATTTCATACAGACCGAAATATTTCAAGTGTTTATTTCTTTTATATTGATGATTTTAACGGGGAACTAATGAAAATCTCAAACTGGGTATCCCAGAAAATTAGAATGGGTTCAATATTGAAGACAATGGTGCCACACACAAAGGCCTTTAAATGGTCTGTCAGTCTAGTTCTGTAGGCTACACAATCATGGGCAAGACCACTGACCTGAATGGAATTACTGATATAAATCTTTTTCATGATATTTTAATTATGATATTACCACTTGAAGTTGCTTGTGTGGGACATATTTTTTCCCAATAAAGAATTTTCTGTAACTTGACAAAAGGTTTTACCTTACAAACCTTACAAATAGGTTTTAGTATTTATTAACACTGTGGAAACCCCCTCACAGGCTGTAGTGAGGTGTTTCATCATATAGTATTTGTAGTTCTATCCTTGGACACTGCCGCCACCTAGAGGCCTGTTTAAATACTGAGTCAGTAAATACTGTCTTTTCTTGCAGATGTTTACCTTTTTTGTGTCATTTGGAGCCTTTATGGTTTCTGGTTGCTGCTCAGTGTAAACAGAGTAGTAAACAGATTCTGTTCCTTTCCCTGTGTTCTGTCCTGCAGGAAACCTGGCCAGCACACTTGGCCAACACAAAGGTCCAATCTTTGCTCTTAAGTGGAATAAAAAAGGCAATTTCATCCTTAGCGCAGGAGTAGACAAGGTAAACTATGAACGAATCCCAATATTTCACAACTTGTCCCAATGAAATGTTTGAGTAAATAGGTCTGAATAATGCACAGAGATGAAATAGCTGCAGCCTTTTCTTTGTTAACGCTAACATGCATATGTCCTGCCAGACAACAATCATATGGGATGCCCACACAGGAGAAGCCAAACAACAGTTTCCCTTCCATTCAGGTAGAGAATCCCTCAACCTCTGTCTCTCATAGTCTGGTGTTTTTTTTTTTTATTCATGTGCTGATGCATCTTTTTCTCTCACAGCTCCAGCACTAGATGTTGACTGGCAAAGCAACAATACATTCGCCTCTTGTAGTACAGACATGTGCATCCATGTCTGTAAACTGGGACAAGACAGACCCATAAAAACATTCCAGGGACACACGGTATGTGTTCACTTCATTCAGCATTTTTTTTCATGAAATTGAATGTTTATTGAGAATCTACCTGTTATATACATGCACATTTCCAGAAATATATGAAGATTGGATAAATCCAGGTTCCAAATTTTTGTTTCAGTTCATTGACATATCATTTAGAGGTCTTTTAATGTTTGTATCACTCCAAAAATCAGTAATTAATCTAGTAATAATATATAAAATTGAACCAAAAACCATTAGTTTAATGGTTTAAAACCATTAAACTAAGTGATGTAAACATCCTGACTTCATTTCTTAAAAATTCTACACACTGGATAAGGAAAGCAAACAGAAATTAGTGTTTGTTGGATGAAGGAGGAAACGCCAACAGTTCTGTTGTCTGTTTGAGATGAATAATATCTTTCCTCAATGAAACTTAAGTGATATTTGGTAGTGAAATATTGAAGAAGTGAGAATCCTCTTTTGGCTGCTGCTCGTTTCTGTGTGAAACCGTTTTAGAGGAGTAAAAGCAGGAGGTTGAATTTATTATACTCAGAGGTGTTTGTAATAATAGTAAGTCCCGTAACAAGTTATTTTTGTGGCACTGGCCAACATTTTTCTCATGGTTTTACTGTTAAATCATTTAGTCATTCTGTGTGGATGAAAACATGAATCATACTTTGACTAGCTGCATATGTGAGTTGGTTGCTTCATCTCCCTCTCCTGTTCTTCCAGAACGAAGTTAATGCAATCAAGTGGGATCCCACAGGGAACCTGCTCGCCTCCTGCTCAGACGACATGACGTTGAAGGTGAGCAAAGCTGAAGCTGCACAGATTCATGATGACTGAAAATGATCCGTAAACTCTGAGCAGAGATCCTGACAGATTTAAATGAACAACATGCTAAAATGTTCTGACTGTTCCTGTGGGGGGTTTTAGCGTGTTCTTTTTTTTTTTTTTTTAGATCTGGAGTATGAAGCAGGACTCGTGTGTCCATGACCTGCAGGCCCACAGTAAAGAAATCTACACCATCAAGTGGAGTCCCACCGGCCCTGGAACCAACAACCCCAGCGCTAACCTCATGCTAGCCAGGTATGTGTGTGTGTACGGTCGACAGCTGGAACAAAAAAACTCACTGCTTCATCAGTAATGTAATGATTGTTAGACATTGTTACGAACATTTATGCATACTACAAAACTCAAATAAAAAAAAAAATCCTTTTTTTCCCAGGTAATTAAAATGAACTATATGAAATGCTCCTTTTCTATATGTTATCCATGTTTTTGTAATCAGTCAAGTAAAAAAAAAGGTTAATTAACAAACTCATTTCCTTAAAAAAGTAAATGTCTGAATTCATCCTAGTGAGGACAATCTGTTTTGAATCATTCGTACTTCAGTCTGTTGGTCTCTGCATGTAGTTACATCCAGGTAAATATTTCTTGTCAAAAGCAGCAAGTACAAACCACGTAACTAGTCTGCTGATTTAGACATTTTTAAAAACTGAGGCAAGGTAAAGGGGTATTCACACCGGACAACAATTCGCGCGACAGCGAGATGAGATTACATGTTAAGTCAATGGGAAGACGCGATTTTTCGTGGCGCGATGTGATGGACCCGATTTCGCGACGTGAAATTCGCCTGTCACGTCAAGTTGAAAATATTGAACTTTTCTGGCGAATTCGCAGGATGACGTAGCACGACAAGCAATCAGTGTTGAGATTCGCTCCACGTCTCCATGACAATGAGAAATTCACTTATCGCCAGTCTTTTACTTTTCAACGGACTTCAACGGACAACGGAACCGCGTCGTCCAGGCGGAGCTCCGGTAGAAACTAGCCGAGCTCTATGCACCTCCAGAGGGTATCATGTACCCAGAAATGACGGCGGAGCACACACGGATGATGAGAGAAAATGAAACGAATGGGGATGTGATGACGCAATCTGGCGAATTTTCGCAAAACAGCACGACACATTTTAATTTATCCCGCAACAAAATTTAATTTGTCGCGTGACAAAATCGCATCATCCCACGAAAAAATCGTGTCAATTGAGTCCGTGTGAACACACCTTGAGTGTCATGGGTTTTTTATCCCTGTGGCTGAGCCTGTGGATTCTCTTCTTTTCGTCCCCAGTGCATCGTTTGACTCCACGGTTCGTCTCTGGGACGTGGAGCGAGGAATCTGTATCCATACGCTGACCAAACACCAGGAGCCAGTCTACAGTGTGGCGTTCAGCCCCGACGGCCGGCACCTGGCCAGTGGTTCCTTTGACAAATGTGTGCACATCTGGAATACACAGGTAGGAAGAAAGAGGGACTCACGGTGGGTACAATGTGCTGACCTCTATCCCCCGTTCTTCCAGGTTAATTTGAAGCTTCCTTCACAGCAGGATGAAGCAGCGAGATGTCGACATGTCCGGAGGCATCACCTAAATTTACTGCTGCAAGCCACGTTTCCACATCTGGCTCAGTAGGAGATAAACTGAATGTGGCTGAAAATACATAGTAGAAAACACGTGATTTAACCGATCCCTCACTTTTGCTTTATATTATAGACAGATGTTTATAATATATTCACAGTAGCCATGTTACTTCGTGTAACCTCACCCCACTCTGCAGTTTCTCTCACATCTATTCTACCTTTTAGCCTCTAGCTAGCCAGTTAGCTATTAGCAAGCATAGAATCATATGTTTTCCTCAGGACCACAAAGTTCCAAATAAATACTTCTATTACTCTGCCAGGTGTTTTTTTTAAATAAGATATCAATGTTGTTTACAGTTTGGTCTGATGAATGTGGCCTTAAGGCTTATGCTGCTGCTGTTTGTTGTACAGTGAAAAAAAAACACTGTACATAAAAATGTCTTCCTCCATTTTCGGGCCATTCATGCTTTCTTTCTCATGTGTGTAGACGGGCGCCTTAGTCCACAGTTACAGAGGGACGGGGGGAATCTTCGAGGTTTGCTGGAACGCAGCAGGGGACAAAGTGGGAGCGAGTGCATCAGATGGATCTGTAAGTTGAGCACCGTCGCTCCATATCTGCTTTTACTTTGAAATCGATCAACGAAGAGCTGAGACAGAACCGTTTTCCTCCCCCTTCTCCCAGGTGTGTGTACTAGACCTTCGGAAATAGTGCTGCTGTTGGAAGCCATGGACCGACCATGAATGTGTACATAGCCAAATGACTGTCCCTGCCTGCCCTGCGTACTGCTCGCGCTTACGACTATGGCCCCGCCCACTGACAGAGACAGGGAAGCAGGAAGCAGGAACAGGAAGCAAGCAAGCACCCGACACAGCAGGTCCAGACACAGGGATGAACAGATGGACGGACGGAAAACCGGACGGACGGACGCGCCCCTCTCTATCTGTGCAGACTCTTACAGAGATGCAGAAGGGATGCAGTGAAAAAAAGAAAAAACTGATAGACAAAAAAAAAAAAGTTACAGATCCGTATATGTACCAAAATTTGGAAGCTATTTTGCTTTTTTGATCTTTAAACTTCATGCTCATCGTCATCAAAATGAAAAACAATGAAAAAAGTGTTGATCTTTGTTACTAGTTGGATCTCATTGTGCAGACATATCAACTTCTCCACCATAAAATAGGATGGCACTTAGTTTTTTTAAATTTTGGATCTCGTTTCAATGTTTTTATATTTTTTATCTTCGGGGGAGGGGGCAGGGGTTGGTCAGGTCACAGTTTTATTAAGTGGAGAAGGACATGCACACCAAACAGTTTTCAAAAACAAGTGTCCTCGTCATGATTTCAAACCAATGTGGCAAACCTAAAAGGCTTTTTCTCTCCATGTGTTTCAGTCACGGTTTATGAAGTTAACCTTGAAATGCAGTAATTCAGGTGTTGTCTTTTTCCGGAAGACCTCTGGATCACCGTGTACATCAACCTGGGCACATGACACTGATGATGTACATCTAGATGCTTTATAAAACAGTTCCTTCGTGCACTATTTGATCTAGATGGATTTACCCGGCAGTTCTTCTCTCTGGACTCTTTCAGCCATACGGTTTCCTGTCTGACTGTTCCCTCCACTTCTCTGAATGTTCACGGCTGTTCTGTGTTTTAGATAATGAAGCAACAGTAAGTCAGGTCCCATCTCAAACCACAAACTCAGCCAGTAGGTTCTCCAGCAGCTCTTTTTACCTTAAAAACACATACAAATGTACATAACTCTAAATAGTGTCCTCCTTTACATTACTGAGTAAAGGCTTTATCAGACTTCAGATCAATCTAATTTGAGTCATTGACACCCTCTAAGGCCTCAAACATGCATGATGCAGTGAAAAATGTCAGCTGATCATCCCATAAGTGTCAGGCTGATGCTCTAAATGCAGAATATGGAGTTAAACCAGAGGGCGGAGCCAAAGTAACAGGAATTCACTTGTATATTAAGCTTTGTTCTGTTAATGCACTCACAGTCATGGTGTAACTGGATGAACAAAAATGTGCTGTTATTTCAACCTGCTGTTTACGCATTACTCTGCCTCAACAGACTTTATAGCTTGTATTACACATTTGTTGTGCTTTGTTAACAATTGAAACCAAAATACACAATTTACTGGGTCTGTCTCATTAGATTAATAGACTGTACATTCGTGTTAATATTAGATTTAATATAGCAGCTATTTTGCAGACTCAGGATTATAGAAAACTGAACAGGTTCTGCCACATGGCTGTTCATATTTATATTTAAACAAATACACAGGAAGATTGAATCACTCATCAGTTGCTATTTCCTGTAACGTAGAGGCATAATTGTTTATTCTATAGTGGCAGTGAATTAAGATTTTGGATTGAATCGTTTTCAGGTGTAGTAATGACTAATTTGTCTGTCAAATATGACTGTTAGCAAAACAAATTCCACACTGCTCTTTCTAATCGATTGTTGTGAAAGTGCTAAATGGAGCATGTTACATTTTGGACATGCACACTCCAGATCAGTCAATAGTAGAAGTACAACGCAGTGCACTACATTTTAGGACGTGGGCTAGCTGTTCTAATCTAGTTGTCTTAAGCTAGCTCATCTTTCCAATTTCACAGTAGCCATACCTGCCTGCTGCTTTACTGTTACAGGCATGTAGGCGTGTTGCAATTAAATGAATGTGAACACGTTTAAATTAATTTTATGTATTTGTCGCTCAAATTAGTCAGGATGCTCACTTTCTTTAGAAAAGCCCTGATGTCTTGGCTCTGCCCTCTTCGAGGTTTAACTCAAACGTTCACTTTAATGATGTTAAAGCAGCTCTGGCCCTATAAAATATTTTTATAATTGAAACTCTAGATTTTTAATTTGTCTTTTTTACTATTTTTAATAACATGGCCACCCAAATTCCTCTGACAGAGTGGAGCAGAGTTTGTTTAAAGAGGCAAATGTTACATTCTGTGTTTTCATCTTGTTGAGACGGATATAAAGCTACAGTCTCAATCCAGTAAATGCAGAAAATGAGAATTGGATTGGCGTTGAATCACGGCTACACTTTTGGGAATCGATCGCAAAAGATGATTATTGCAATATGGGAACATTTTAGTTTTTCTCAGTTTTGATTACTCTTCATAGTGTGGGGGAGAAACGTCGCTACTTGCTGATGTGAAGGACATAAACACGACCAGACATGCAAAGACTTGGGCTAAAGGTCAAATGTACAATGTACAGTAACCGCAACAAAAAACAGTAAAACAGACATTGGAATTCATCTGCCCTTCAAACCTCATTCTTGGTTCTTCACCACCCAAGTTCTAGTCAAATTTTATTCCAACGTTCCCCACTGATGACATTTTATACTCTTTTAAAAGAAAAATTTAAAGTTACATTTTTGTAATTTCTTTGTAGATTTAAAAAAAAAATGTGAATTGATGATTTATTGGCAGTGTTAATTTACATGTTCTATAAATTGAAAGATTTTGTTTTCATACTTTTGAGGTTGACCCTGTAATGTAAAGCTCTCTGAGCTGAGCTGTCATTCTGAAGGCACCTTGACTGGGAGGGATTTCCCAGGAGAAAATTCCCACTAAATTTGTCTATGTTTTAATAAAGAAATGTTTTACTTTTTTCATTTTTATTTTTTTTTTTGCTTGAATCTTTTTGGGAACGTTTGTCCCAAAACGTGCAAAGGGAGCAAATGATTTTCACCTGGGACTCCTCTTGGCTTACTCACAGACAATTTAAAGAAAAGTGACTCTTAAAATTGAATAAAATTGTAATTTTTCAATCAAGTCAAGACTCTGGGGAGTTTTTCTGTCCCCATTATTTTCAGCGATAAAGTACAGATGTTTTGAGCAGAAATCTGCCTAATAATTATGAATCTTAGGGGGCTACTATGGAATTATATGCGGTCAAAATTCTGAGTGTACTGTAGCATGTTTTAAGCCTTAAGAATTGTGTACACAGTTTTACCACGTAGAGGATAATTTCATTTGAGCAGAATAACATTTGTTCAAATCTGTGTACGCAGAGGCCTTGTCCAGATGATAACGCTCTTGAAACTGGTACAATTTGTTGTGATCAGGCTTTTCTTTTTGTGTTCAGGTAATGATACCGTACAAGGTTCTGCAAAGTCTATTAAACACTTGATTAAGAACTTGGTGAAAATAAATAATCCAACTCCACTGCAACATTAGTGCAGCAAATCAACAATAAGCTGAAGGAGCCTAAATAAACAAACTGCAGCTCGCTGACGTTTTATACACTCGTACAGGCTGAAAACCGAAAATATTGATGTGAGAAATGCGGCTTTATCTGCCTTGTTTTTACAAAAATGACATCTTACCAGTACACACAGTGATGGGAAGGGTTGTGATCCCAAAAGACTACGTCTACAGCATCCCTCAGTGCTGTTGTCTGGAAAACAAAAGGCCGTAGAGTGATAAAATCTTCCCATTTTCTGCTGAAAAAGTTGTATAAATGAGGCCTTAGATACCCGATTATAGTCTAACATTTCCAAACAGATTAATAGGATTAATGGTCATTAAGAAAATGTCCAAAAATAAATTGTCCTCAAAATGTTGCATTGTGCATGGATGAGAAAACGATAATTCCGTACATTACCTGCCAGATGGACACAGAAACAAAATTTGCCTTCAAATCAGCCAGTTAATTTGATAGAGAAGTAGGTCTTCTCCTGTATCCCCTGTAATAAAGTGGAGATTTTTACTGATGGATGAGCTGAGATTTCATGTGTTCTTTTTTCCCTCCTTCCTGTATTTAAAGCACTTCAGCCAACAGTAACTGAACATATCTCTGACTGCATGCCCACAGAAACGTGTCTGTGTTCGTCCTTAAGCCTGTGCCACACACTTCACCGATCTTTTTTTTTTTTTTGATTGGCCAAAGTTGCTGAGTCAGCCTTTGTCTGTGCCACCATAACAGAGCATCATGTCAGCCCAGCAGCATCTTCTCTCCCATGGGGTCTCAAAGCCTTTGTTTTTCTTTTTGCATCACGTTGATCTGTTATCATTTAAGTCAGATTGGTGAAACAAAAGTCCAGAATAAAATATATTTTGATAAGAGTTTTGAGTTTTTATTTGTGTGTGCATAGAAATGCTGTGTGGAGAACACCATGGAGCGACTCTGATATTAAACATAATTCCATGTTAACAGATATTTATTTGTCGCAACACAGAGGAATCGTCAACTTCAATGGCTTTAATAAACCAATAAAACATTCAAAGAGCTTGAACCTCCTTCACTCATGCTGCTCCTTTCTGTCGTGCACAGCAAACTGTTCTGTGAACTAAATACGCATGCTCATTCTCATTGCATGTTTTCACGCCAGAACTACTTCAAGTGTGGGTCCTTTTACGCTGGTGAACTTACATGGTGAAACGTAGGTAAAACAAACAATTGCGTTGCATGTTGTAAAATATTCAGAAATGCAAAGTCCCTTGAAAGTGCCCGGAAACTCAACCACAAAAGTTGCAAGACTCATTTCGTGGATGTAGTTTCATGCAACTTCAAATTAAAATGTTTAAATTAACATCACCGATGAAGATGTCAAACAGCTTCAAGAATGAAACTGACAAATATATTAATTTCATAATTTTTAAATTATAAAGCCATGCATATACACATGCATTCCATTTTATAAATATTACATGTTGTATAACAAATATTGATCACACAAAAATGAATGATTAATTACAACTTGAATTTATTTTGAATGAGTTTAGTTTTATCTTAATAGTGTGGGAAATATATGTGTGAACCTCTAGTTGTGCCTTGTTTCTGTCTGTGAGTTTGTTTGTTCTGGGTAGACTTTAAGAATTTTCCTTCTGGGGAAAACAAAGTTGTCTAATCATAGTTTATGGCCTTTGCAAACCTGTTAGCTCTGTAACAAACTGTGTTCCCCCATTGGAGCGGTTTGGAACCTTTACATAACTGACACAGACATATTGTGCTCATGTATTGCTTATAAATCTGGTCCCTGGTGTTTTTGCAATTAGAAAGAAAAGAAGTATTGTTTGCATGAGTAGGGACGGACACTATGATGGAAAAACTTAACAAAATAGGCTCCTGCAGAAGATCTGGTGGTCATAGGGAAGTGTAGTACAGTAAAACAAATAACATTTCAAGTTTTCAAATTGTATAATTAGCTTAGATACAAGATAAAAAGCACTTGCTAGGTGTCTATTTTTTGGCACTATAAAGTCCTATTGGTCTGTCTCTTATCTCGCTGCTGGTATGGACAGATTTGCTGATGTGGAGCCTGTCAGGCTGTAGCTGTGGTTGTAGGACTGACTGTGGCTGTAGAAGGGAAGGTAATGAGCCACGTCCGCCAGCGTCTGCAGGACGTCATAGGTCACTGCAAACAGGAAGTAGGTGGGGAGCAGCCAGGTGAGGCTGAACACACAGTCGCCTACTGGCAGCGGGACGGCAAGATGTCTGAAAGACAGGGACAGACACAGAGCAGCTGCTGATAGATTTCACTATTCATCATAGCAACCTCCTAACCATCTCATCTTACAAGAATGATGGAATTTTCATAAAAAAGATGTATAACTCATATCCAGTATTACCATTTGTTGGAGTGGTGCTCACTGTATCACACAGTGATGAGTTAGAGCTGATATAGTATATCCATGTAAATAAAAATAAACAATAATGAAAAGAAATGATAAAATAAATTAAAAGAGTATTTATATGAATAATATGATCTTCCTGAATGCAAAAATACTTAAGACCTACATGTCATCACCTCATAAAAAGCTGATGAGGTGAACTTGTTAGATTTACCCTTTAATAAATCTAGCAGATTCAGATTAGGTGTCACCTGCTGTAAATCCACATATTCTCCTTTCACAATGAAAAAAGCTCTTTATCTGCTAAATACTCTATATTGTAATGTATATTTTAAATATATTTAAATTAGATTTAAATCCAAAGCTGGTTGGTTCAGTGAACTGAAAACAGTGTCGGGCTTTCACATTAGACACAGGGATTCATAGTCAATATAAACAATGATTGCTTTTAAGTGTGAATATTTCATCAGGTGGTCAAACTGTTGATTATTTGATTATTGTGCGATGACATGTCTAGATTGGTGTCTGGTTAGATTTGTTGTTTTCTATGAAAATAAATGATCTAAGAGAAAAGAAAATGTTTGAATGAAAAAGTTTTTCAGTGATAGCTAAAAATTGTATGTTTTTTTTGTCATAGAATATGAAATAAATATTGATTTGAGATTTTAAAAAAATGTTTTCGCTATCAGTGTGAAAACATTTCTCTAAAAAATGTGCATCTCAAAAGCATTTTTTCTTCTCTCTCAAAACCAAACTTGCTCTATCATTGTGAAAACCTTTGCTCAAACATTATTTTCTCTTACATCACTATCATTATCTTGCATGTAATGCAGACACAAATCTAACTCAATGCCTTTCTGCTCCTCAGTAAACCTAAAGTTAGTATTTCGTGCTGCAACTCTATAGGTCTATACCTCCCTCTGCAGCTCTATCATTAGTTTTATATTTGTTATTATATTTATATCATTTGTAAGGCACTTTCTACCATTTCTACGTGTGAAAAATGCTATAAAACAACATTTTATTTACTTACTTCCTCTGCAGCTCTACATCTCCCTCTGTTGGTCACTGACATCTACTACACCTCACATTTTCCTTTACAGTAATTTGATTTTAATGAAAAATTCAGAATAAAAAACAACTTCAGTTATAAAAGAAAAAAAGCTAAATAATTATCCTACTGGCACATTTTCATACATTTCATTTAATTATGATATTAAATAGTATTAGAATGTCCTTTTTATGTCTGCAAAGTGTATTTCACTGTATTTCTTTATTTGATTTGTTTTCATTTATGCTCTTTAATCTTCTACAAAAGAGTCCACACATTATGGGATGTGCTTTAAAGATTATTTAATTTCCTAGCACTTTAAATTTAATCTAAAATGTAATATTCTCAATGTAAAGTCAAACCACAGTTGGAAAATTCAACACTTGGGTCAGGATGAGGTTACTATGGCAACGTAAGTTCAGGAAGTATGAAAGTTGCAGCAGAACTAACTCTAGTATATAAAGTACTAGATTACATCTCCTCAGTGGCCTTAAACATGTCTCTCAAATGCTCAACATGAGGAATGAACTCACTGGAATCGATCTTCTCTGGACTCTCTGAGCATGATGAAGACGAACAGGCCGACCTCCGTGTTCAAGGAGAACGACACAACTTTGTCCAACATGACAACGAAACCCTCAAAGAGACAGAAAACACAGACTGGTTCTTCAGCATCCACCTTCAGCTTCCTCAGCCACTATACTACTCTGTGTGTGTGTGTGTGTGTGTGTCGTTTACCCTGGGATCACACACCGACACGATAAAGATGACACTAAATCCAAGCAGCGACATGAAGCCTTTGGCCACACTGGAAGAAGGAAAAAAACAAACAGAAGAGGAGCAAAAATCTAATTAATTAGTCAAAGTAAACATCAGAGGAATCAAACATCTTCTTCTACACTGCAGATTAAATAATAAACCAGCAAGAAGCCGACAGGAAACCGACTGTGAAATATTGACTGACTTTTGTGAAAAGGTGGTGTAAGAGCAGTGAAATGTTCTCAGTGGAACATGTTTTTTTAAACTAAATATGATGATGAGAAAGACAGATTTTGATGATTTGTCAGTATTCTCAGTCATTTATTCAATGACATTCAAAAATGTTTTTAGATTCAATCTACTAGTTTCAGCATATTTATTCTTAGATCCAGAGAAACAAGGTTAAGATAAAAGATTTAAATAAAAAAAATAAATAAAAATAAAACTATATTAATCCGGACTGTTAGACAACAGAAATGAAGTTAAATTACAGTGAATGAATGACAAGAGATTAATAGATGACGCTTTGAGGAATCATTGCATCAAGATGCACATTCATGGGTGTCAGTTCACTTCACTTCATGTGGAGACTGCAGACCTCAAACTTTTTACCAGTTTTTAAATTCTGTTGATAGGCTAAGTAAATTTAGAGTTATGATAAATTATCTATGGCATAATGTTGCTGAATATTTTCATTGTGTTCTCTACACATTCGCTGCAGGTTTAGTGCAGGTGGAAATGGAAAAAAGCGACGAGAAATAGATGTTGGTGGTCAGTATTAAAAGTATTAGAAAAAAAAAGCCCCCACACTGACGACAACAGTTTTCCTATTGAGAGAAAAACACCACATCATTCAATCAAAAATCCTACTTCCAAACACGTCATTTGGTTGCTGGGAAAAAAAGAAAAGTTGTGGGAGTTTTTAGAGCTAAATGTAATGAAAGTTAATATTTACTAATGAAGGTAATTAAAATCAATGAATTAAATTACAATAGTTGAATGAAAATATAAAGGAGTTAATGATATTAAATGGACTTCCTAACCCTAAATTAAATTATGAAGCCTTAAATTGAATAAACAAAGGGTACAATTTAATCAAATTAAACTGAACACAATTAAAGTAGATTAAATTCAAAAATGAAAATATTTAGAAAATGTAATAAATTTGATTTTATTTTTTTTAATTTTTTTTTTAATATATATGTATTTTATTATTATTGAATTTTATTAAATGCAATTCTAAAAAGGCATTACCTAGCAGAAGGTTACCTTTATTAGGTACACCATGCTAGTAACGGGTTGGACCCCCTTTTGCCTTCAGAACTGCCTCAATTCTTCATTGCATAGATTCAACAAGGTGCTGGAAGCATTCCTCAGAGAGTTTGGTCCATATTGACATGATGGCATCACACAGTTGGCGCAGATTTGTCGGCTGCACATCCATGATGCGAATCTCCCGTTCCACCACATCCCAAAGATGCTCTATTGGATTGAGATCTTTTGACTGTGGAGACCATTTGAGTACAGTGAACTCATTGTCATGTTCAAGAAACCAGTCTGAGATGATTCCAGCTTTATGACATGGATCATTATCCTGCTGAAAGTAGCCATCAGAAGTTGGGTACATTGTGGTCATAAAGGGATGGACATGGTCAGCAACAATATTCAGGTAGGCTGTAGCGTTGCAACGATGCTCAATTGGTACCAAGGGGCCCAAAGAGTGCCAAGAAAATATTCCCCACACCATTACACCACCACCACCAGCCTGAACCATTGATACAAGGCAGGATGGATCCATGCTTTCATGTTGTTGACGCCAAATTCTGACCCTACCATCCGAATGTCGCAGCAGAAATCGAGACTCATCAGACCAGGCAACGTTTTTCCAATCTTCTATTGTCCAATTTCAATGAGCTTCTGCAAATTGTAGCCTCAGTTTCCTGTTCTTAGCTGAAAGGAGTGGCACCCGGCGTGGTCTTCTGCTGCTGTAGCCCATCTGCCTCAAAGTTCGACGTACTGTGTGTTCAGAGACGCTCTTCTGCCTACCTTGGTTGTAACGGGTGGTTATTTGAGTCACTGTTGCCTTTCTATCAGCTCGAACCAGTCTGGCCATTCTCCTCTGACCTCTGGCATCAACAAGGCATTTCCACCCACAGAACTGCCGCTCACTGGATATTTAGACCATTCTCTGTAAACCCTAGATATGGTTGTGCGTGAAAATCCCAGTAGATCAGCAGTTTCTGAAATACTCAGACCAGCCCTTCTGGCACCAACAACCATGCCACGTTCAAAGTCACTCAAATCACCTTTCTTCCCCATACTGATGCTCGGTTTGAACTGCAGGAGATGGTCTTGACCATGTCTACATGCCTAAAGGCACTGAGTTGCTGCCATGTGATTGGCTGATTAGAAATTAAGTGTTAACGAGCAGTTGGACAGGTGTACCTAATAAAGTGTCCGGTGAGTGTATATAGCCACACTGACATACGTCACTCTGTCACTCACCTCCTGGCTGAGCAGATGTGTTGTTTGTTGGGTAGTTTTCTCTCCCAGGATTTAGACAGAGCCTCCATTCTGCTGCCCCACACCCAGCTCACCAGACCATCAACTGATAGAAAAACAGTCATTACACATCCAAAGCGTCTTACTGTTCGAAAAAGGTTGAAAACTGTCTCTCTACTAATTTCTACTACAGTAAACCTAACATTGAGTATTTCTCTGACTGTCTCTGGCAGAAAGTGTACAGCAATTAATTTTTTTTTCCCTCTTGGACTTGAAAATTTTCTTTCCTTTGCTGTTAATTTCCTTTTAATTTCCTTTCCTTAATTTTATGTTTATGTATTGTGAAAATGAGTGAGGTGTATTTCCGGTATTAGAAACATTTTCATTAAAAAGAATAGAGTGCAGAGTAGGAGAGAATGAACTCACTGGTGTGTTTCATGGCTGATCCCATCACCAGGAAGGACACAGTGACGCTGATGGCGATGAACACCTGGATGAGCTCGGCCACCCAGGAGTATGTCCTGTAACGTTCATTAATAATCTACATGGGTTGGTGGGAGGGTGATGGATGCAGGTGGATGTTGACAATGAAAGAAGCACATAAGGAAGGAAGCAGTTTGTGTGTTGTGGAAACTACAGAAATGAAACATTTAAACTAAACTCTCCTGCAATTCTGTTTACCAGAGAATGAATCCTGATGATTTCTCGTTGACTAAACATTAGATTAAGGTTAACCAATATACAGTACTGCCAAAGGTTTGGACACACCTTCTCATTCAATGTGTTTTCTTTATTTTCATGACTATTTACATTGTAGATTCTCACTGAAGGCATCAAATAAATGCACATATGTTCATGGTGCCATGTACTTAACAAAAAATGTGAAATAACTGAAAACATGTTTTTTATTCTAGTTTCTTCAAAATAGCCACCTTTTGCTCTGATTACTGCTTTGCACACTCTTGGCATTCTCTTGGCATTTCGGGTGACTACCATTTCAGGTAGTCACCCGAAATGGTTTTCATTTCATAGCTGTGCCTTATCAGGGTTAATTGGTGGACTTTCTTGCTTTACCAATCAGAGCAAATCAGAGCTTTGATAGAATGAAGACCTGCAGACTCAGCTTCTTGACTTAACTTGGGTTTCTTGGTGAGTCAGTGTCTGAAGCTGCATCTGAAGCAGCAAACCTCACAGAGTTCAGCGGACGTTGAGTGTGCAACTTTATTCTGAGTGACAGAGGTAAAGCCAAGCCAGTTCCACTGTTTGATCTTTGATACAGGTTAATCAGCTACTATAGCTAATTACAGCTACATGTTTCCATTAGTAACCCAGGAAGTTGTCAGCAGGGTATCAAATCTGCTCCTGTGGAATTGAAAGAAACCGACTGACTAACATCAGAATTGCAACGGACAGAAATAGTGTTGCAGGAAAATAAAAAAAAAAATGGCCACCCATCGCAGCTCTACATGCACATAATCAAAGTGGAAAGCTCATAGTGAAACTCTGGGCTTTGATGGATCATTACAGATAAAGTTAATAGGTTTTGTGTGTGATATGAACAGCTGCCTGTGGAGATTATGAAGCGTGAGAGAGGAGAAAGAGATGAGTCAGCACGTCTCTCAGAGTGGAACTGTTCTGACAGAGCTGCGAGTGACGAGTATCAAACAGCAACAGAAAGGCTTTGATAACAGCTAACGGGATATTTCCTCATGTCTATACTGTCAACTTGTGGAGAATCACATCATCACATTTAATTAAACCTTCTCGAAGTCTTAAATGACATTTCCAAGTGTTCCATTATCAAACAAAACTTTATTAGAGGGATCCTGTCATCCAGGTGACAGAACATCCACAGGTCCAAAGCAGAAAAGATTTCATTACAGGCTTTAACATAGGCCTGAGCAGTAGAATAATATCAATAGATATCATCAATATCCACATTGTCAATATGGTGAGAAAATAGTTAAATATAATATCAATAGTTTCACTTGAAGTTTGCATTTATCCTGGTCCATATATTAACCATTATGGAGTGATATGAACTAATATATGTTCTTACTATATCTCCTGCTACATTTATATTAATAATTATTAATATATTATAATTAATAAAAAATAATATATTAATTAATAAATTAGATCATTAAGCATAAATGACCCCCAAATAATTATCAGTATTGATCAATATAAAATCCACACATTTTTATCTATAGGCTTTTCCCCCCATATAACCCAGTCCTACTTTAAAACTCTGTATTCTGATATACATTAGTTCTTTTTTTTCCCCACACAGACAACTATATGGATTCTTACCTGGGTCAATGGGATGGTTGCGATTTCTCCTGCTTTCTCAGACCTGAGGGTAAAAAAAACACATAACATGATTGTTAGATTACAGATGAGACTTTAGAACCAAAATCTTCTAAACTAATCGCAGAATCATCTTCTCTGATCAGCCGAGCAGAACCTGAAGCAGAACCAACATGTCCAACACAACGTTTGCTCACTGACACCACACGGTCTCTTCAAATGAGATGAAAAATATAGTGCGAACAATACCATTTGTGTTTAACAAACGTGTTTTTATGCAATTTAACATGGTTAACAAAGAATTTTCAGGAAGTAGTGTGGAACTAAATATCCATTTTATGAAAGCAAATTCCAGGTGGAAACAGTGAAATGACAGGATGTGAATTCCTTTACCTTCTTTCTTTAAGGTTTTTTTTTTGTTGAGATTAAGTTGTTTATAATGATGGAAAATAACCAAGTACATTTACTCAAGTACTGAATTTGTATATATTTGTTTGTACTTTGATTTTTTTGATATATTGCTTCTTTATTCTTCACTTTAGAGCTGCCACGACAAATTGATTAGTTACCAACTATTACATTAATCGTTTTGGGGTATTTTTAAGAACAAAATGTCCAAATTCTCTTCTATTAAAATGATGATCTTTGGGTTGTGAACTGTTGGTCTGGACAAAAAAAGCCATTTTTTGAACCAAACAACTTATCAATTAAGTGCTTCAATAATCGATAGATTGCTCAATTATCAGAATACTGGTTAGTTGCAACCCTATATTTGTACGATAATATATTTGAGGAAAATGTTGTACTTTCTACTCTGCTTGTTGTATTTCTGTACTTTCACTTAAGAAACATTTTAAATTCAGGACTTGCACCTGTTACTGGGTATTTTATTTTTATCACTTTTACTAAAGTAAAGGATCAGGGTACTTTTACTCACTATGAGTAAAAGCCACAGAAAACTGGTGTGAACATGTGCCCCACATTAACATCACAAAGATAAAGTTTGCTTTCATGCTCAATTCTTCTCTCTGTTCTTTTACATGTATAATATATAATAGTAATCATAATTTATAAAGGGTGGCTCTCTGCAAGTATTAATCTTCATTAGTCTTTCTCTCGCTTTCTCTCGCTCTGGGGAGATACAATATACTCGTATAAAACAGAAAAATATATTGTCCTAAATATGAGGCACAAATCGTACCTATGAATCAGTGCTTCCATTATAAGCTGTGATTTTGCCCATTTGTCTGCTGCTGCTACTGCTGTAGGTTTCATTAGTGGGTTTCATTCTGCAGCTCAACTCACAGAACACACAACTGCACTATGAAGAAGAGGAACAACAGTTAGAAAAGGAAGAAAACATGTTGCCAACCGTGTTTATTACAGCTGCTACTGTGTCTCGCATAATACAGCAGTGTCATTTTACACACACACACTAGGATCATTTTACACACAAAGATCAACAGGTCCAATTCAACTTTACATCAAGATGTCGCTGTTACTATCAGCCTGATTTATAGCCTCCAGAATAACAATTACTCCTACTACCACCACCTATCATTACAAGAAACTTTTGTTGGTGGAGGCATCTACTCACAGATATTATTTTACTACAGTTGTCTATTTCTGTCATTTAACATTCAAAGCCACGACTCTCACTCACTGTGGCCGTGGAATAAAAATCTGAGCCAAAGTCATTAGGTTCCATCGCCTGGGATCAGAAATATCTGTGACAAATTCATTCGCTAGATTTAGAGATATTTTTCAGGATAATTGAACACTGAGCCAGAGGAAAAGTCAGAGGATCATCAAATCCATTCAAATCCATCCTCCATTGTGGCTGGTCTAATCTGTATGTGAACATTTCATGGGAAACTGAGTCCTGGTTAAACCTGGAACTTCTTAACTTGACATTTACCAAACCACTTCTCATTCTGTGACTTTGTGGAGCTTCACTTTCACAATCACTTCATGACCTGTGCAACAACGAAATGTTTTATTTTCCTGACAAAAAAATCACTTTTGTGTATTTCAGCACATTTTAACCACAATGTCAATACAGCTTATTATACTAACGTCCCCTGATGATTCTGGACATTCAGTGTGGGGGTCTAACCGATCCAAACACTGAAGATGGAGTGTTTGACCAGAAAGTCAGAATCACTACTGTAGATAGTAAACTAGTTAGCTAGACTTGCTAATATATGTATGTATAATTAATATGTTAGGGCAGACAACTACAGTCACATGATGAATAAAGGGGGATCCATAAAAAACACCTGGGAAGGCCTGAAAAATTGTGAACCTATCCTTTAATTTCAGTTTTTGGAAGTGGAACAGCTGTTGCAGCTGTTTTACCTCTAAGTAGAATTTAGTGCTACACAGCTCTCAGACTGAAATAAAAACGTGTCCTCATGAACAGGAAGGACGTTCCAGCTCTTGTGGGACTGGACAAAGGAGAGCGAGAGCTGTCAAAGGACAAGTCTGGTAAGTACCATGATTATCATCAATATTCCTTTTATGTCCATGAAGTATTTCTCGCAGGAGCTTCTTGAAAGTCTCTTGATCTCTTCATGCTAATATCATTTTTAACATATTCATAAAAGTGAGCAGCTGAGCTGTGGAAGTTATTTAAGTATCTTCTCTCTTCTGCCTGAGTATTGAGCCACTCGCTGACATTTCAAGACATGACTGAAACCATGTGTGACTTTAAGAGAGAAAGTGTGTGCTGAAGTTTAATTATATTTCCATAATTATATTCTAATATAAATACAACATGAGGAAAAATAAAAAAATAGTAACAGAAGTTCGTTGGTTGTAATTACTGCCAAAGAAACTGTCACCAAATACTGATTTACTGCTAACATTTGCTACATTTTTTAAATAATTTATAATTAATTATTTTTTTAAAATAAACAAACGCAGTATGCGTCAACATTTTGTTGAAAGTCATTTAGAAAGCTAATTGCCTCCAAAGCTTTCAACTAGCAATCCATTATAATTCTGTTAACGTGATGAATGCAGTCTATAATTTGTGATTTATTCCATACACTTCTCATTTATTGTAAGTCTTTCACTTAAAGTATTTTTAGGAAGTTTTTCCTTTCTTGAGTCAAGGATCTCTGAACAGGTGATGTGTTGCTGAAGCACCCTGAGGCAAATCTGTGATTTGTGATTATGGACAACAAATAAATTTCATCTGACTTCTACTCGACGTGGAACAATCCCCCCAACTTATATAAAAGCAAACCGTTGTTTCTGATCCCAGTGACAGGCAGTGAGTCCCCAATTTATCTTCTGTTATTAGCCCTTCATCCTGACATGGCTTTAAAATGCTGCTGTCTAAAGGACACGACAGATGAGGGGAACAAGGTTAGAGAATTGGGATTTTGAAATGGCCTGACAGCCATGTGTTCCTCACAGATGCTGTTTTTCAAAGAAAATCATAAAAAATGCAGTTTTCCACCAGGGGGCAGTGTTGTCTCATGTAGCAGCAGCAGAGGAGAGTAGGTGTTCCTGAGGTTTTATCCATGTGGGTCACAGCAGCAGCATTTAAAGAGACCAACCATGAATGGCGATGGTGATGTTGGGGGTGGTGGTGGGGGTGACACAGAAATAAAAATTCAAGCTGAGCAATCTGAATGAAAGATGGTTGTTCTGTGTAGAATGAAGGGAGATTTAATGGAAAGGGAACGCCTGAGTCTGGGGGCTATTACAATTCAAAGACACTGAAAAAATTACACATTCCTTACAAAAGCTGTCAATTGTGTATATTCACATGACACTCTGCTGCTGTGTCATCACTGTCACCTTTAGGTGTCAATAGAGGGGCACACTGTACAAATGTGATGACAAACAGTGAACAGAAATCTGCTGCTGTTTCTAGGACAACATAATAAATAATAAAATGAACTCCGTGCCTGCCAAACGACTGAAGGAGTGACCACAGCGGTCACAGAGAGGACAGTCTGGAGAGTTGCTTCGATAGGCTTGTCTGTATTTTTAAAGGCACCAGTATCAGTATCCAAAACTATAAACTATTACTGAATAGTCCTCTCGATCCTACAAAACAATTCTAAATTGCAGCACAAGCACAAACCTATAAACTATTACTGAGTCATTCTCTCGATCCTACAAAACAATTCTAAACTGCAGCACAAGCCAATAAATGGACCTGAAGTTGAAATTGTTTTTGTCAGCTGTTGCCGTTTCCAAGGTCACGAGTGAACCGTCGACCTCAAAACTGAAAACATGGAAAAGTCGACAACAAGCCAGTAACTGGGCCTTGAGATGAGAATCATGAATAGTTTTACAATAAGAATTATACAGTATAAATATACACTGGATAAATCAGCTCTTAGAAGGTTCTGTAGATTTTCTATTGCTGAAAGAAAAATCCCAGTTTGCCTTGAAGTTGTCTGCAGCAGCATCCAGCATCCAGATCATTGAAAGCAGGGTCTTATCAAACAGGAAGTGACTTCTAGAACATGCTCCTGAAAGTCTAATTATTTTAAAAACAGCAACTTTTCTAAAAGCAAACTGTTGTTTCTGATCTCAGTGACAGACACATTTTCTCCCATAATTACAATTTCATCCTGACATGTCTTTAAAATACAGACTGTCATTTTGGTGCATTAGTTCAACTTTAGCACCGAATCTCAGACTCAGACTGAGGGCAGCAACTAACATTTTCATTACTGATTTATTGATGAACTGTTTGGTTCATGAAATGATGATCATAGAGCACAAACCTTCAAATGTCCTGTTTGTGTCCACAACCCCAAAATATTCAGTTTACTGTCACAGAAAACTAAGAAACCAGAAAATATTTACACACTTTAGATTGTTTTCATATATTAATGTGTTATATTGTATGTATGCAATGGGAATGAAGGTATTCTACTGCATTGTCACCAGTGTAGAGATTATTGTAAGAATAGCTGATGCCTGGCAGAAAGCTAACAGGGATCGTAATAGGAATCAAGGAAAAACAAAAATAAACAGTTGTAGGTGACCTTAATGTCAGGGAATATGTCCAGGCTATAACTTCCAGGATTCAGAAATCGGTCTGTAGCCAAAGGACTGTCGGTTCTAACAAAAGAACAGAAGAGGAAAGATGAGAAACTCACTCCTCCAGTGAGATGTTGGTGTACAGCAGAGGGGGGGCGGAGGACTGAGGAGCAGACAGGATGCTGGAGTCCAGCTGGCTCTCTTCTGCTGTCCGTCGCTCCGGTAACGACGTCTGAGGGACGATTTCCAGCACTGCCCAGCACCTGAAGCACAGAGCAGAGGATTCAGGACAGGTTTTTATGATCCAAACGACCATGTGAATAATGGAGCCAGATGTCACAAACTCACCAGCAATACAGCCGCACATCAATTAATCAATCAATCCAGTTGTAATTGTCAAATATAATCAGTACAACAGTGAAATAATTTTAATAAGTAATAATTTTAAATGATTAGTAACTATGGCAGTGACCTCATTCAGGATCCTAGAGGCCTAAGGGTAGAACAGGGTTTATGCAGGAACCTTTTAAGGCCTTATCAAAATTAACACCTCATCCCCACTTTTAGCAGTAATCAGCAACACAGCGTTAACTTACTGAACATGATTATGATACCATCATAATGCTCCCTCCTTGGCTGATAAACATATTTCCCTTAATAATGGATCAATCATTGAATCAAAGAGCCAGTCATTTAACGCGGTGACACTCAGCCTTTTTCTACTGGTCGTTATTAAAAAGATAATTAAAAATGATAAAATATCATCAAGTATAAATATGTTCTTGCTATATCACCTGCCTCTACATTTATGTATTAAAAGTAGGCCTTTAAGAAAAAATGCTCTCAAATATTTAAAGGAAAATCGTCAATAATTCTCAATATTGATCGATCTAGTTTAGCTGCAGCTTTCTCAGCACTGGGGTAACATGTTGATGGAACTAAACTGAGGTTAGTGCAAACATCTGGATAGACTAAATCTGAACAGCACAGACACTACAGTTGTTCATCTTCAAAAAAAAAGGCAGCAATTGCAATCATGTTTGGATTTAATGACTGAATTACGAGAAGAGTGTGAAGTATGTTGTGAACTTTATACGCTGTCACTCAGACACTTAGAGCGGAGCAACGATCAGCTGTAAACACCAGCCGCTCAACACAATGCAGCACCCGTTGTCCCAGAACTGCTTCTAATTTCCCACAATGACCCATTTAAACCCACCAGCAACTATAGTTGCCAAAGTCTATGACTGTCATTTTTTGCTTAAAATATAAAATATAGATGTTTTTCCACACATTTTTCTTCAATTAATTGACAGCAGACAACTTAGGCTAAGTTTTTAAGCAAAAAAAATATTATGTTCAACCCTGACACACACACACACACACACACACACATATACATATACATATATATATATATATATATATATATATATATATATATATATATATATATATATATATATATATATATATATATATATATATATATATATATATATATATTCATTCACATCTAAATAGTTTTGTGATTATGGGCATATTTGTACAAATCGTTGCTATTTCCTTCAAAGCAGAGTACAAAACATGATTGTTAGTAATTTAACTGATGCAAAATTTGAAACAAAAAAAATTTGCTTACATACACCATCCAGCTGAATAAGTTTAATGATATGCAACAAAAACAAAAGACAGATTATGTTCAGGGGAACAAGAACAAGCTTCAGCTTCTCATAAGAGGCAGTAGAAAGTGGCTATGAGAAATGTCATTGTGACATATTGTGCCCTCTTATATAAAATAAACTGCCCATAATCTGTTTCTCTCAAAAGGCAATTCAGATTTTTTTACATTAACAATAGCCCTAATCACTACATATAATCTGAAAAGTGTCACTTGTATTGATGAACCCACAGAATCGTCTCCAAAGAGCTTTACAGCATCTTTAAACCTATTGTTTCATTTTTTACAATCCACAAATTTACTGCAGGCTGCAGCAGCACAGATGTTTTCAGAACATGTTTTATTAAAAGCTCAGACAAACCCACTTCCTGCCCGGCACCACACAGCAATGTTAGAAAGCAACTGAACACAGAGGAGCCTTTAGCTGCTTCAGAGTCAAATATATTTCTCTGAAGTTCAACCATATTAAAGGAGCAGTGGCCAGAAACCAGACTCCCGATAAAGTATAATTAGATAATGAGATTAACAATATCTACGGCCTTTTAAATATCCAAGTGTAGCTGGAAGTGGAGCATTGGTTGGTACTAATGTAAAAGGGTTTTTTAAGTCTTACTGTCAATGTTTGTCTGTAGCATTAACACAAAGTACCTCAAACGACCATCTTTGACTAGACCACATAATTAGATATGAATTTGACCTCCATATGGTCAGAGCTTTTAAAAAAGAAATAAAAAACCTTCCTTTTTTTTAATAAAGCCTATTCTTTTGACCTCTGCAAGTTCCTCTTTAACTTTTCTTTGTTAGTAATGCTTTCTTTGTTTTTATGCTCATTTTATTTATATAACCATGTTTACCCTCTGGCATTTTTAGATTTGCCTCCAAATATATGTATATTACAAAGTGTGTTATTATCCATCTATAAAGCAAAGAGCGTGTCTGTGTCTTGCATATCTTTCTGTTTTCAGGTCAACCTCAGCTTTCGGATATAGCTTGCACATGGCACGATGGTGTGCATCCTTTTTTGTGGAATTTTTTGGATGAATATTCAAAATGGATATTCAAAACATCATTATCATCTTGCGATATAGAGCCTTTTTTCTTAAGCAGCAAACCCTGGTTCGAGTCCCACCCAGTGGTCCTTTGCTGCATGTCTCCTCCTCTTTCTCTCCCATTACTTCCTGTCTGCCTACTGCATAAGAAAGATAGCAAACAATCTTTAAGTTAAGATCCTATAGAATTACCTATCACAGCACTATCCTGCAGGAGCGTGTATCCAGCTACAGTGTAAAGCTTCATATCACTACTACTGCACGACAACTACCCCTCATGTTGCTTCACAGGTACAATTCAAACAGGTACAATTCTGTTTTTTCCTGCACTGATCATGTAGACAACATAACAGGCTAAGCTGCGGTTTAGCTGCTATTTAATTCCTTGCACTAACACAATCTTACTTCAAGACAGGTTCACAGACCATAAGGAAATCCCAGCACTATCACTTAACAGAACAGAATCTGGGCCTCAACGCATTTATTTATAAACACACATAACAGTAACAGGCCAGGTTCTTATACTATATAGGAAAAAGAACAAAGTTAGAGATTTATCATAAGTCTGGTTTTACTTGGCCTACAAAAACAATTTCAAAACTAATATATAGATTGACACCCACACGTTCAACATAAATTGTAGCCTTTTTCTTACAATAAGTGTATTTGCATGTCTCTCCTTATCTCAACGTGTGTCCATGATTTACCCAAAGTACAATTTGTCTATTAAGACTACACTCACCAGCCACTTTATTAGGTACACCTGTCCAACTGCTCGTTAACACTTAATTTCTAATCAGCCAATCACATGGTGGCAACTCAGTGCATTTAGGCATGTAGACATGGTCAAGACAATCTCCTGCAGTTCAAACCGAGCATCAGTTTGGGGAAGAAAGGTGATTTGAGTGACTTTGAACGTGGCATGGTTGTTGGTGCCAGAAGGGCTGGTCTGAGTATTTCAGAAACTGCTGATCTACTGGGATTTTCACGCACAACCATCTCTAGGGTTTACAGAGAATGGTCCGAAAAAGAAAAAATATCCAGTGAGCAGCAGTTCTGTGGGCGGAAATGCCTTGTTGATGCCAGAGGTCAGAGGAGAATGGCCAGACTGGTTGGAGCTGATAGAAAGGCAACAGTGACTCAAATAACTACCCGTTACAACCAAGGTAGGCAGAAGAGCATCTCTGAACGCACAGTACGTGGAACTTTGAGGCAGATGGGCTACAGCAGCAGAAGACCACGCCGGGTGCCACTCCTTTCAGCTAAGAACAGGAAACTGAGGCTACAATTTGCACAAGCTCATCAAAATTGGACAATAGAAGATTGGAAAAACGTTGCCTGGTCTGATGAGTCTCGATTTCTGCTGTGACATTCGGGTGGTAGGGTCAGAATTTGGCGTCAACAACATGAAAGCATGGATCCATCCTGCCTTGTATCAACGGTTCAGGCTGGTGGTGGTGGTGTAATGGTGTGGGGAATATTTTCTTGGCACTCTTTGGGCCCCTTGGTAGCAATTGAGCATTGTTGCAACACCACAGCCTACCTGAGTATTGTTGCTGACCATGTCCATCCCTTTATGACCACAATGTACCCAACTTCTGATGGCTACTTTCAGCAGGATAATGCACCATGTCATAAAGCTGGAATCATCTCAGACTGGTTTCTTGAACATGACAATGAGTTCACTGTACTAATACAATAGAGCATCTTTGGGATGTGGTGGAACAGGAGATTCCCATCATGGATGTGTAGCCGACAAATCTGCACCAACTGTGTGATGCCATCATGTCAATATGGACCAAACTCTCTGAGGAATGCTTCCAGCACCTTGTTGAATCTATGCCACGAAGAATTGAGGCAGTTCTGAAGGCAAAAGGGGGTCCAACCCGTTACTAGCATGGTGTACCTAATAAAGTGGCCGGTGAGTGTATGTATCAGTCAAACACACCCTCATTTGACCAAATATAAAAAATCTACTTAAGCTTTGACTTTTCTAGAGGAATATACATTTCCTAAGGGCGCTGCACTAGTTATTAATATGGACTCCTCTGATAAAGGAAAATACAAAGTGGAATCCCCAAAGAGATTAATCTTTGTAAACTTTTAGTGAGGACTGTTTAGGATGAATGATATTCATCTCTTCAAAAACATAAATCATTTTTGTAAGGAATTTCACAACTTTTCTAAACCTGAGACTGTTAAAAAAAGTAACGAGTTGAACTCTACAGTTCTTACTGATGTGATGATTTGTGCTCACTTTGTGCTTCATTTTGTATTAAACTGCATGGCATTGGTGCATCTGTCTTCCAAGTCTGGTTACCCTTTCTGAGGATAAACCTCCCCCCAAGCACAACACAAAACAGAGACTTACTTAAAAAGAAAAAAAAAACACAAGACTGCCATGAATTAATTAGACATTCATTAGCCAGACTGAGTGGAGATGAATCATCACCTTAGTTCTGGCAGAGTAATGAATCACTAAATGAGGGGATCTTTAGAAACAGACATGGTAGTGAATTCACTGCTGAATCTGGTTATAGTCTGACACCAAACTCTGGATGTGACTGTTGCCCAGCATCACAACCTCCTCCTGTTCTGGTTTTGTAATGTTTGACATTGGTATTTATTTCCTTGTACATATGTCTCAGCTGTGTGTGCTGGAGCCAGTGCTGAATGGCCCCAGAGGTTCATGGTGCTCCCTGCTGACTGGCAGAGCAGTGATACTCCAGAGAGAAACAAGAACAAAGCCTGTCCTGCGAAATGAAATATGCCTGTACAAGTTAAGTAGTTTGCTCAAATACTGGCTCAAATATCTTTTTAAGTTTAATGCAAAAACAACTGCGTATTACTCAACATTTTCTAATTTAGTGCCTCAATCGGCAGTAAAACCTTTACAACTAGGCCTGGGCAACAATATCAATATCCACATCGATATAAAGAGAAAATGGTTCAATATAATATTGATAGTTTCACTCAAGTAGTGGATTAAAAAATAACAATGCTGCTACTCCTTGGCTCATAAACATCATATTTCCCTTGATAATGGAAAATCATTCAATCAAATAGCCAGTCATTTAACAGACAATCCCCAAATTAAATTTAATAAAAAAGTGGTCACATTCAGCCTTTTTTCTTCTGGCCCTTATTGAAAATAGATAATTAAAAGTGATCAATAGTCATTGTTATCCACTGATATAAAATGTTTTATATCAATATATGGTCTAGCTATATTGCTAGCTTCTAAATTTACATATAAAAGGTAGGTCTTTAAGCATAAAATGCCTCTCTATATTTAAAAGAAAATCATTAATAATTGTTAGTGTCTAGTATTTCCTGTACATTAATTTAGCGGTGGCAGGGAGCCACTCCTAAATCCTAGCCACTGTTCCTTCATTGTATTCATGTATTTTTTTGTTGATGCAAATACTCCTCCGCTGCATCTACTATACTCGTGAGCAATTAACCTCATGGATGAAAAAAATGTTAAATACTTAGAAGAAAAAATGAAAAATCAACCATTTGCATTTCCCTAAAAACTGGTCAACACATAATAGGATCAAAGAATCCAAGATGGCAACTAAACAGATCTCGAACAATAATTGGTCAGTCAACGATGTAGTGGATTATACAAAGGAGACTGTCCTATGTAAAATGTGCAAAATAGGCAGCTTGGATACATGTATTATAAGAGATTAGAGAACATAGATTGTCAAGGTGTTTAAGGCAAGACATTACAGGTAAATAGGATGAAAAAAAACATTTCTGTCATTCTGACATTAATATTTCTGTCTGAAAACTCATTTTCAACCCAATTTTTTTACTTTCAGAATTGGTTACTACAACAAAGGATATTACAAAAACATGAATATTAGATTTATGCAGGGGAAAAGCAACTTTAAATGATATGGTGCAGAAAAGCTCCCAACATGGAAAAAAAAGTCAAGCAAAACACCTAAATGTACTTTGAACCTTTTTTTCACTAATTTGAAAGAAGACATGTCAAATTTAAATTTTTTATTTCGCCTCCTGTGTCTCGATAATCCTTTAGGGTCCAGCTAGACTAAGCTAGAAGGCTTTCTAAAAACAAAGATGGCAGGCAGGGAAACAGACAATGAATCACAAGTTCTTTGTTGGAAACCAAGGGCCATAAAGTTTGGCTGCAGGGAGAGAGAAAGCAAGTCACGGACAAGCAAGTTTTCTCTCTCTGCGGCATCGACTGTCGACTGTTAGAGTCGACAGAGCATTGTGCAGCTCTGAGAGATTTATCCATTCATTTGTTGTGGCTATGCCTGAATGCACCCAACAACACACCATTTCTATTTTATTCTACTAGTCTCTCACTCTGCTGGGTGGCTCAACAGAATTATGTCCCCAACGATAATTATCAATCAAAATTATGGTCTGAAAAATGGAGGCAGAGGAAATTGCTTACCAGGACGTCAAGCGGGAACAGGGACCCCAAAAGAAGGAGTGTGATAAGAGCGGTGAGAGGAAGTGTCAGTTGAAGTTATAACACATAGAGCCGAACTGTAGTCTCAATTCAAATCCATTACATGAGCTTGAGTTCAGTCATTTCATTACAGCTTTGAACTCTCTGATGATATAAAAGGTTTTAACACCATCCTCTGGTACTCTGTAAAATGGGACCTATAGAAAGAGAGATCTCCTGTCAGCTGCTAACATTTGAAGGCAGATTGAGCTGCCAGGATTAGTAGATTTATTGATTAGCTGCCAACTATTACATTCATTTCTAACTAATTTGATGATTGATGATAGTTTTTAAGAAGAAAATGTCCAAATTTTCTGGTTCTGGCCAAAAAAGATAGGTTGAATCTCCAGCTTTGGGAAACATTTTATGAACTAATCGATTAAAGGACTTGGACAATAGTCGTTAGTTGCAGCACTATAACAACAAGACTCCATAAAATCACTAACTCACTGTCTCACCTTGGTCTTGAAATTGCATACATTAGGGTTGCAACTAATGACAAACTAAGTCCACGAGCCAAAGATCATCGGTTTACTATTGTAGACAACTAAAGAAACAGAAAATAATCAGATTTGGAAAGCTGGAACCAGAGAATTTGGACATTTTCTTTAAAATGAGATATAATAGATAAATTGATTATCAAAATGGTTGGCAACTAATTGATTAATTGTCAAATCGTTAGTACAGAACAGACTGAAGAGACAAACTTTGTAACTCCTTGAAAATGGGGGCAATGGAAATGGTGGAATTTCATCTAGAATTCCTAACAGATGTTGAGAGACACCCCAAGACAACCAGAAGATAAAACTTGCTGAAGGTTCCATCTCTGCAGGGATCATTTCCACTCACTATTTGGGATCCATCAGCAAAAGCAGATTTTCCTGCCTGTCAGGGGACATCAGAAGAGACATTGATATAACATGAAGGGGCTGCTTTGTGCCTCATCTTACTATTGGCAAAAAGCTACACAGAACTAAATGATGGCAGCGTATCTTCATTTGCTGTCTAGAGCCACTGGGTGGTAGCTGGTCCCATCTCCCCAGTTATTTGAAATGGATTTGCCAGGAAGAAGCATGAGGACTGAACAGCAGGGGACATTTCTTTCTGGGAAGATGAAAGAACTTTCCTTATTTCTCTAGAGGGCTGAAGTTTGCTCGGGCCGACAGCAGCTGGCTGGGATGGATGGATGGATGGATGGATGGAGGAGTTGTGGCCAGCAGGGAGTCCCGGCCTGTTGCTCTTGGCTGTTTGAGTGTCTCAGTTCTGAGTGTCTCAGATGTGTCAGACAAAGCAGCATAGAGTTTCCCTGCAAAACATCCCTGTCACAACTCTGGAGGGTGACAATTGTGCCCTGTTGTACAACAGGAGCTTAATTCTCTGTCAATCTCTCTTCTGTTGGCGTGTAAGGGACAGCAACAGTAGTGAGACCATCATCAACAGGGTCATCAGGAGGTTCCAGGACACTCATTCAGTCACTGGGCAGTTTTACACTACAACAGCCAGTGAGACAACTAAAACATATTTCATAAACTGTCAGTTCTGCCCTCTTTCAATGACAAACTCAACCAATCACCAAATTCAACACCTCACACACAAGCCGCTGATGGATATGACCATGACAAGCACTCAAGCACAAGCACCTGCCCGATGATGATTGATCGATATAGATAATAGATGCTTTCCTTTTAAGTATTTGAGGGCATTTTATGTTTAATGACTTACTTATAATGTACTATAAATTACTTACTTATTAATATGTAAATGTAGAGGCTAGAACATATACTGATAAAAAAAACTAGGGCTTGGAAAATTAATGTTTTATCGCATTACCTCAATTAATGGCAACAATTATTTTAATTGCATGATAATGCAGTTTTTATTATTTCTTTTAACACTGTAAAAGTCTGTCGCTCAGTGGCTTTAATTTTCTAAAGGTCTGTTGCTCACAGAAACCACAAAAGAAAAGAATTGGCAGATAAACACAGAGAAGTGAACAGAACTTTTACATGGTCATTTTCATTTTAAAGTTATTTCAGATGGCACAACATGCTAATGTCAAAAATGCTTGAACAACAACTGTTATGGCACTTTCATTCATATGGTAGTTCTTTTAAAATAAAGGTGCACTATACCCTAGTTTAGAATTCACTGGATATTGAATTTTGCATATACCAATGTGATTAATCATGATTCAAATTTGTAATTGTTCAACCCTATAAAAATATTTCATATCAATGGATGGCAATGATTATTGATTATTTTTATTTATATATTTCTAATAAAGACTACAAGAAAAAAGATGAATGTGACCTATTTATATTGAAATTGATTTGTTTGTCTGTTAAATGACTGGCTGCTTGATTCAATAATTGATCCATTATCAAGGGAAATATGAGGTTAATGAGCCATGAGTGATATCAATGGAATATGGTGAGGTTGCATTATAAGCCCTCCTTGGGTTTCTTACCTCACCAGCACAACTGTTGTCATTTCATCTTTCCATGTAAAAGACATATTCTATGTATTTTTTGTATTTTGTTTTGTCTTGTGCAAAGCAATACATTCCAAAGGAATTGGATTGAGAGCAGGATTTGTAACCAGTTAATGTATTGAAATTATGTTCAATTCCAAATCACAGAATTTGAGATACAAAATGCAAAGTGAATTACATAAATATGACAGTACAACTTCAAATTAGGAAACTTGGATAGTCTCATGAAGCTCTGTGGTGTGAATGATGACAAAATCAACTTCAGTTGAAAGAATTATACTCTTGTGTACAACAAATACAACATACAAAAAAAAAAATCAACTCAGTCTTTGTTCTTGAAGAGGGAGAGAAAAAGTGGTGGGTAATACCATCTCTTATAACCCTCAAAACACTTGGGTTTATTATATTAAACTACTTTCTTGTAGTATTGATGATGTGGATATTGACAGTATGAATATTGATATGCTGTGCTGAATGAAGAAAGACATCCTAAGCTGTCTCTTGTTAAACAGGTAGAAGCTGTAAGAGAATGGAATGAAAATACAAGGAAATGTGGTTTGGGAAGACATTGCAAGTCACTGAATGACAGTGGATGCAGGAGGGCGTGAGGTGAAACACAGACCCATGTTAGAAGGCAAAAGCCACGGAAAATAGAATAAAACCCATATTTTCTTACCATATATCTACTGAATAATGGGGGGCAATAAGCCAAAGTTGGGTTTTGAGTGCATTTGTGGAATAAAGGGCCTCTCTGTACATGTGGAGGGAGACAGTGAGGCCTGTTTACGAAGCATTGAGATAACACTGAAATGTTATCATGAATCGATAACTGGAGCTCCCCAGTGTGAAAACCTGCCATTACAGAGCATTGCTTTGCCACGCTACACTGCTTTCAGAATCTGGTGTGTAGGTGTTGTGGAGAATTCTGGACACAACATGCAGACCCTCAGGACCCACAGGAGAAAAAATTGCAGCCTGAAGCTCATAAATCTCAGAGAAGTATCCCAGAGGAGAGAGACTTATTGTGTGGAGCTGCTGTAAGTTGTTTTGCCAGAAGCTGATCTGTGAAGTACAGCAAAGGTCGACAAACTGTTAGATATAGCTCAGTGAGGTTTCACTCACTCATGAGACTGTAAAGATGGCCTGATACACCATTTTCTCCAGATTAAAATGTGCTTTTGGATTATATTTCATTACTTTTTTTTAACTTTCCCCCCACAGGGGAAACACACCTGTCACTTTTTTTCTCTTATTGTTTTTCAGTGTAGGTTAGATTTTCCCCTTCAGAATCTCAAGAGTCCTTCTCCTACTTTCTTAATAACTATAACTGCTACTTTTACTGTCTCTCTACTGAAACATCTCAGAAGATCCCGTCCCTCAAATCAGTCTCTCAACAGACTCCACCTGTTAACATGAAGATCAGTCTGCCACATATCACTGTTTCTGTCATTTAAAGTGCTAATCATCAATGAGCACAAAGCTAAAAGTTTTAGCTTTACACAAGGTAACAAAATGCATATTTAATGGATTCCGTGCGGACAGAGAGCATCCAATACGAACAGTCGGACACTTTCCTGCTGTCAGGACAGGGCGCGCTATTATGATGTCATGCATGTGTTATGTCATGTATGTGACAGTTTTGATGAGAAGGTCAGTGAGAACTTCATGTTCTCACCACAGGATGTTGAGCACGGTGCAGGTTGTCAAACCTCCAAGAACTGCTCTCCGAAACCACAAGATCTGGAAAAGGATAAGAAGATATTGCACCTGGTGATATTAACGATAGGCCTGGTTATCATCATTGTTATTAATTTAATAAGAAAATAGGTGAATATTTTATTGATAGTTTCACTCAAGATTTGTGTAAAAAAAACAAACCAATGCTGCTCCTCCTTGCCTCATAAGAATCATCTTTCCCTTGATAATGGATCAATCATTGATTTGATCAAATCAGAAAAATCTTGAAAAAAAAAAAAAAACCTTCAAATCTCATATTGTCTTCAGTTTATTTTATTGAAGACAAATAAAAGAAGCCAACTCTCTTTACAAGTCATTTTTAGGAAAAAAAATAACCCCTGAATTATCAAAAAAGCTGCAGATTCATATTATTCTGGCTTTATACACATTTAATACCTTTTGCCTGGGTTTGGCTCTTGTTGATGTTATTTTTGATAAATACTGGATTTTATATACTTTCACAAATAAATGGCGTCTTCAGAGGTGCACGTCTTTCAACAACAAAGAGTGACAGCCAGCAGGAGACCAGCAGCTGATCAAGTCGACAGACCAGCAGGATGTAAAATATATGGCCGTGTAGTACTGGAATTACCTGCGTTTTGTTGTGTGAGATCTGGGAGTACAGCAGCGGCATCACATTAACGATCCCCCCTGTCGAGACACAAACACAACAACTCGTCAGTCTCTCACATTCTGAGATTTACTGTGACTGCAAAGAGACTTACTTTTGGATATCTTTACATTCTACATCCATCTTCCTTTCGTTTAAGGCTTTTAACATGATTTCACTCCAGTTCCTGCACAGCAGTGTGTGTTTTAGTGACCAGAGGTGTAAAACATGCGGCTTGAGGGCCAGAACCAGCCTGCAGGAGGGTCCAATTCGGCCTAGTGTGAAAACGTAAACCGAGTGTAGTATTTTCAGCGCTTAAGAAAGATATCAGAATGACCATGGTAAAAAAAAAACATGATCTTTTAATTTGTAAATGTTTAAGGCAAAATCTTTGGTCGGATTTTCATCAAATTTTCACTGAATGTTAGGAATGGTACCATGAAAAGATGATTCAATTTTGGTAATGATCTGGAAGAAATCCTGGATTCTGGATCACTTTGAATGTTGTTTGGTAACACTGTGGTAAATGGACCTTCAAACAACCTCCATTGTGTGGGGCCACCTGGTGGTGATATCTTGCACCTACATCACTTGTTTTCTTTTCACGCTACACCAGACACTAAGAGAGGACTTGTACTACACCAAAAAGACTTTGCATGCTTGGGTAGTTATGAACTATTGAGGCTGTAACTTTCATACATATTTTGATTATATTGACTGCATTGATGATATTGTCTCTGACATATTTGAGGCTGCGTGATGGTTCATGGCTGGAGAATTAACTTCCTTTATCAAATTGTAACATCCTAAATCTTACAAACTTAAATTTGGTCACATTACATTTTTTTTTATAAACACATACCCAATGATCAATTGATAATCAATCCTGAATCAACAAGAGAGAAAGTATATATTGCACTCATATAGACAGGATCTATCTCTGCATTCTCAGGCTAGATGTTTATTTCTTTTCCTGCATATTTTTATCATTTGCCTATTGTCAAATTGATAAATCAGCTGATCACATCTACCCAATAGCACAGCAACACACCTTCCTTGTCAGTCTATCATGACACTGTGATCTGTTTAAAAGTGTTTTTCTCTCTCTTCGTCTCTACTTTAGTTGATTCATGTGCTGTATGCACACCCCACCACCTCCCCATCACCTCCCAGTCTTCACAGCTTCATCATTCTTTGGATTCATCATCATCAGTCTCAGCAGTCATCAGCCACCAACCTGTGTCTGTCTGGACTCCAGGGAGGATTCATCTTTCTGTTGCTCAGAGATGAAGCCCTGTAGAGTCCAAGCACCAATGACTGTATAAATACACCAGGACTGCAACTAACGACTAATTTGATAGTCAATTAATCTATCAGTTATTGAAATGATTAATTGATTAGTTGTTTGGTTAAGAAAATGGTGTAAAATGTTGGTCATTGTTTTCCAAAGCTGAAGATTCAACCTAAAATATTCTTCTGTCCACAAACCAAAGATCATTGGTTAACTATTATAGAAGATTAAAAAAACTAGAAATGAGATTTAAAAATCTGAACATTTTCTTATTGAAAAATGACCCAAATCTATTGATTATTAAAATAGTTGGAGATTAATGTAATAGTTGGCAGCTCATAGATTAACTAATCGCTACTGAGCTAAGCTAGCTCTAAAATACATTATTGAACATTTATGATTTGTACAATGATCATGATCTTTATGTCATTTACTCGTTTCTCCTGATTGAACTAAGGATGCCTAATATGTTGCATCCTGGAGCCACAGTCAGAAGTCGAACAGAAGTTTACAGGAGAACTGCTGCAGATTGTATGATTCAAAACTGAAAATCTGAGAAGGCGTCTCCAGTGACAAGTGAGAAAGCTGTATAGTTACCAGACCACACAGCATAACAGCCTGATCTCCATCCTAGCTGTTGGGTCTTGTTATGGGTAATGTAGAGCCAGATGATGGTGAAGAAATAAAAAAATGCAATTGAATTACTATTAAAATTGGTAAGTAATTAGTCTGGTTTCCTATCTTAGGCTGCAGAGAAGCATTTGAACACTGACCAGAATACAGTTCTAAGGTAAACACAGTCCTGTTTTAATCTCAGGAAAGTGAGTTTTTTCTTCGCTGTTCCACGCAACAAGTCAGAGACAAACTGCAGAGCAGCTGTCACTGCTGCAGTTTGCATGTACCAACAGCCCCGTGAAGTAATGAGAGCTGGTGGAAGTATAGTCAAGCTGTCACAGGAACGCTAATGAAACAAAGCAATAACCCAATATGCTGCCGCACTGATGGGTTCACTGACTGGAGAATGCTGGAGTGCAGCAAAAACTTCTGACTGCAAACGGAAAAACACACAACCACCAGATCTCACACATCCATCACATTTTCACTTTAATTCCCTTTTACACTGGATGAAACACAAACTCTTCCATCTTCAGTGGTAAAGGGAATAATCAGCATTACCTCCCGGGCCACACGACTCTACAGTAGTGATAGGTATTTATCAGCTCCGCTTCTGATAAGCAGTGACAGACATATGAAACCTGGATGCTAGTTTTCTCCTTTTAGGTGCAATGTTATGATGGAGATGACCGTAAACATATGATCTCATCCATATATTTTATCGTATTTACATGCTAAGCTAACAGCCTTTCAGCACAGGGACTTTGTGTCAATAACAATAAGAAATAATGAAAACAACACGATGAAAATAGTTCCAGTTTTCAGTTCCCACTGTAACTGATGAGTGTGGAGAGGTTTAGACGAGATAGTTTTTTTTTAAATAAAGAAAGTTAAATGATTGTTCGAGGAAAAGGATTAAATTTATATTTTTCTATTAGATTCTTTGGTTTGATGTACACAATATGAGATTCAATATCTTGTCTCAAATATATTTTATAGATTAAAAAAAATGGAAATCTGCACACTCAAATACATTTATTTCAGCAAACAAAGAACAATGTTTCAGCAAACTGCCTTCAAACTGAAAGGAGCAGAAGAAACTCACTAGAGAATAGGTTTGCATTTTCCTCTGGTTTGATATTATAACATATAACATAAACATTCAATAAACATTTTTAAAAAAGGTAATGTAGTCTCCCAGTAGAGTGTCAGGAAGATGTCAGAAAACTCTTATCACTGAATTTGAAAAATGTGAAAAAGTATTTTCTAATAGGGCACCCAGGGTGGTTATTACAGGTGCAACATCACAGGGTTTATATAAAAAGCAAGAGCAAGGACTGAAAGAAGGTGGAATATCAGAAGGTGGGAAAGATGGAGAGAGGAAGGCAACATAAAATAAGCAGTACTTTCCAGAGCTGATTCTCACCCAGAGCGACTGTGCCCATTAGAAAAGGTTTCCCCATCTGACTGAAGTCGCTGCTGCTCTGAAGGCCGACCTCTGACCCCACTGCAAACGTCACAGCCACCTGAGACACACAAACACACACACAGCTACGCTGTAACAGGATGTCTGCTGCAACAAAGGCAATGCTGAGGCTCATTCTGTGGTACTGAGGACCAAGAGGAAGGTTCATTAAAACTTTCAACTCAAACAAACAGTAGAGTACCAAGAATGCACTTTTCCATCTAAAACAAACAGTAGAATAAAGTAGAAACAGTAGAAAAGTGGATGGTTTATTATTGAGCACTACGACTCCTGCAGGTGATGGATGATCTTTGCCCTCAACGAACCAAACAGCAGGTTGAACAAAGCATGACTAAAAAACTATGTTGATATTCATTCTTCAATATGCCTATTTTCTTAGTACAACAACACATCTTCAGTTTCTTTAGTCTTCTATAATAGTAAACTGATGATCTTTGGGTGATGGACTGTTGGTCTGGAAAAAAAAAACAAAAAACAAACAAAAAAAAACATTTTAGGTTGAATCTTCAGCTTTTGGAAACAGTGATCAACATTTTACACCATTTCATGAACCAAACCAATCAATAAATCATTTAAAAAATCAATAGATGATTCGACTATCAACATAGTCATTGGTTGCAGCTATACTGTCAGTATCAAATAAAAATATTTGACATGCTGAGATGAGAACTGGTTGGAAAAGCTGACAGCTGGAAGTTGGCAGTAACAAAAGAATCTGTTCCACATAGTAAAAGACAGACCCAAAACAACAGATGCAAGTTTAGAGACATTATTCTGTAAGTTCCTTACCTCAGATTTAAACAGCTCATTTCAATACTTAATTTATCCACTTGCATCTATGTTTCAATTAGCTGGTGGCTTTAACAATAAGATTGACTGATGAAGATAGCAATAGTTTGTTGTCAGTTGAAATAAAAGTGGAAAAGCCCATTTCAGTGTTATGTGCTAGTCTACAGAACAAGTATGAACAGGGTCAATAGGTTTGGAATAAAGATCTGTGTTGAAGCATTCAGCTGTGTGTACTCGCTGTACTCACAAACCATGTGTAACATTTCAGAGATAAGTAAATCTGTGTGTGTATGGGCCCAGAATACAGTATCACACTGCACTCTCTTTCCTAATGGAAAAGAAAGATGGGAAAATGCTGGAGATGAAGATAAAAGCAGACTATTTTCTGTGCAGAAGTAACAAAAATTGAGCTGAAGGGGTGAAGAAGAGGGGAGTAAATAACAGACAGAAGAGGAGAGAAGTGAAGAGGAGAACATGTTGAATCTGGGAGTGTAGAACAGAGTATGAGGAAATGCCAGAACCAATGAAGATGAAGGCAGGCAGTGAGGAAGAGGAGCAGTAGTGCAGGAAACAATGTCTGAGTAAATTCTTGTTCATCAGCTTTTTAGATTATACCAAACCTTTAACAATCTTTGAGAAATTGCCCCATTATCTCATGGTGGACAGTTTAATTAGGGCGTAACCACATGCACGCACGGTCCCGACCGCCCTGCACCTGCCTGTCATGGTATCCAGTGGCATTAAAGGTTCAGTGACAACTTTATTAGGGGTGAGAATCTGGAGTCTGAACCAATTATAAAAGCTAAATAAAAGTCACGCTAATTATTTCCAGAAAGCTGTGAAATTGTAGTCGATTCTCCGTGAATAATCTACCTTCAACACAATCCCACAGCTCGCTGCATGACATTCATTTAAAGCAGTGTGTGTGTGTGTGTGTGTGTGTGTGTGTGCGCGTGAGAGAGTTTGTGTTCACCCACTTTTCTATGTGGGGTTGATGTAATGGCCAAAGCTACATTCAGGCATATTTCACAATGACTTAATAGCATTTTATCAAGGTGTATCAAGTTCATCTGGACTCATATGAGGAGAAGAAACAAAAAGGTACAAGATGAGACTAGAGGGGAGGTGAGAAAAATGAGAAATGACAAGAAGGAACAAGACTGACGAGAGAACAGGAAAGATGAGAGGGGGTAAGAAAAGAGACAATGACAGACAACAGTTATAAGGTTTGCATCTGTTGCGTTGATTTGTTTTCTCTTAATGGAAACATTTAGGCCTCACTTTTTATTATGAAGCCTGAAATAGGTGCTTGAAAAAGTCCCAAATGGAAATCGCAACCATGTATGTATTTTTTAGAACGTTATCCCCAAAAATTTATTTTTGACCTTTATATTTTGCTGCTTCCTATGTTTTACCTGTTACTCAAATTGCCTGCTTGACTAACACTCCCCGTTGACCATGGCTGCAGCTACAGTTCTTTGTTTACTTGTACACTCACCAGCCATTTTATTAGGTACACCCGTCCAACTGCTCGTTAACACTTAATTTCTAATCAGCCAATCACATGGCGGCAACTCAGTGCATTTAGGCATGTAGACATGGTCAAGACAATCTCCTGCAGTTCAAACCGAGCATCAGTATGGGGAAGAAAGGTGATTTGAGTGACTTTGAACGTGGCATGGTTGTTGGTGCCAGAAGGGCTGGTCTGAGTATTTCAGAAACTGCTGATCTACTGGGATTTTCACGCACAACCATATCTAGGGTTTACAGAGAATGGTCCGAAAAAGAAAAAATATCCAGTGAGCGGCAGTTCTGTGGGCGGAAATGCCTTGTTGCCTCAAATAACCACCCGTTACAACCAAGGTAGGCAGAAGAGCATCTCTGAACATACAGTACATCGAACTTTGAGGCAGATGGGCTACAGCAGCAGAAGACCACGCCGGGTGCCACTCCTTTCAGCTAAGAACAGGAAACTGAGGCTACAATTTGCACAAGCTCATCGAAATTGGACAATAGAAGATTGGAAAAACGTTGCCTGGTCTGATGGGTCTCGATTTCTGCTGCAACATTTGGATGGTAGGGTCAGAATTTGGCATCAACAACATGAAAGCATGGATCCATCCTGCCTTGTATCAACGGTTCAGGCTGGTGGTGGTGGTGTAATGGTGTGGGGAATATTTTCTTGACACTCTTTGGGCCCCTTGGTACCAATTGAGCATCGTTGCAATGCCACAGCCTACCTGAGTATTGTTGCTGACCATGTCCATCCCTTTATGACCACAATGTACCCAACTTCTGATGGCTACTTTCAGCAGGATAATGATCCATGTCATAAAGCTGGAATCATCTCAGACTGGTTTCTTAAACATGACAATGAGTTCACTGTACTCAAATGGCCTCCACAGTCACCAGATCTCAATCCAATAGAGCATCTTTGGGATGTGGTGGAACGGGAGATTTGCATCATGGATGTGCAGCCGACAAATCTGCACCAACTGTGTGATGCCATCATGTCAATATGGACCAAACTCTCTGAGGAATGCTTCCAGCACCTTGTTGAATCTATAGCACAAAGAATTGAGGCATTTCTGAAAGCAAAAGGGGGTCCAACCCGTTACTAGCATGGTGTACCTAATCAAGTGGCCAGTGAGTGTATGTACCTTGTGTTTATTATTGCAGAATTGCAATAATAAATAGTTCATTTATGTCCTTCACTCTCAGTCTTTCAGTGAACTCGTACAGTATTTAAATCCTGTTCAAAACATCACTCAAACTCATTTCAAATTATTTACTGCTAGTTACTAAGATTCTTTTCACAAACTTTGCTTAAAAAAGAACTGGATGCACCAATCTAACTTTTTCTTTCTCAAAGTGTGTTATTTCAGTAGAGAAAAGGCTCCCTGTGGACACGGTTTGGAAATTGGAATAAATTATGGGCTGCTTTATTTAGGATTATGCTCCAGAGAACAGAGAAAATCAAAGAGAATCCAGCATTGATTTTGTTTTGGGAATGTGCTGTAAGAACCATTTCCATCATGTTACATCAGTGTAGCAGTAAACCAAGTAGCCATTGATTTATACTTTTTGTTTCTGAATACAGCTCATTCAAAACATTGTTAATATCTTTAACTGCGAGCAGGTATTGACAAGCACCTCACAATATGATCATATTGCTATACTTGGCCCTAAATGATATTAACACGACACAACAATATTATATGATTCACAATATTAGAGTTGCAACGATTAGATGACAACTATTACACTAATTGCAAACTATTTTAATAATTAAAAAATAATTTAAAAATAAAATGTCCAAATTCTCTGGATCCAGCTTCTCAAATATGATTATTTTCTGGTTTCTTTAGTCTTCTATATCAGTAAACTGATGATCTTTGAATTATGGGCTGTTTCAATAATCAATAGATTATTCAACTACTAAAATAGTCGTTAGTTGCAGCCCTAGTCAAATATTATACAGTAAAATGTATTTATTCACTATTTTGAGGTGTGATTAGTTTAAAAGTTGCAACTTGAAAGAATTTTAATAGAGCTTAAAGAGCTTTCTCAGTAAAGGTACAAACAGTATTAAAATAATCTTCATTGGCTATGATGCTTTACAGTAAGTCACTGATTGATGGTCATACATTTTCCACCTTTTTATTTGCTACAAAATCACTTATTAAATCCCCTTTGTCAATTTCTCTCTCCCTCGGACCTCCTTCCTGGCAGCTCAGGGTCTGGAAACTGCTGTTTTGTTTCAAAGTATACCAAGATGGAAACATTAATATTTCAGCCATAAAGAGAAAAATCACATTTGCTGGGCCATAAATGGCTGGGGATTGCCGATAGTGTGTTTTATTCTGGTGCAGTCGGCCTTGGCTGCCTGGCTCTGGTTCATATTGATGCAGAGGAGAGGGAATGGTTCTCAGTGTCCTGCTCCGGTCCTGAACTTCTGAATCCTAATACAACTGCATTAGGGCTGCATATTCTTCAGGAAGCAAGTATTCTTCATTTATCCGAACACATTTCAGTGATTTATACAATTGTTTTAAGTATTCTGCAGTTATCTGCAGACCCTGTTCAAGCTTTAGAATGTTTGTATTCTGTGTGGTGATATCTTTGGTACTTCTGGAGCAATACGAGTTCAAAGTGAGCAGTTAAGAGTTTTCGGGCCTCATCAGTGTGTCATATGATCAATTAGTGAAATACTTTCCACAGTTTTAAGTACTCCAGCAGGATTTTTACCTTGGGATGCTGCCACAGGCCTCCTGTCTCACAACATAAACACTTTTAACACAGGACTCATAGTTTCTGAGATTTTAACAATTAATAATCGGGGGAACCATGTCAAGCTCCACTAATCCACCAGACTCGGACTACTTTTTCTTAAACCTATAAAGAAACTGAGTTCAAATCCAGCTCAAAAGAGCAGGTTCCAATCAGCTGATTGAAACCTCGCTCTCTCTCCCTCCCTGTTAATTGTTAGAATATTCAAACCCTTAGTGGCTTCAGGTTTCCTGATGTGCATCTTTAAAATGTATTTATACTCCTATAAGGGGACAAATGGTAATGTGTTTGTGTTTGGGTGTGTGTATTGAAATGCATGTGTAATTGACTTTTTGTAAATGTCTCCATCTACAGGATAAATATGAAACAACAACCTAACTAATACACAAGTTAGTCAGCAACATTTGTTGGTTTAATCCTGCAGTCTCCTCTGAGGCATAGACAAATAAATGTGAACACCTCATAAATCCAAATTCCAACATGCTCAGACGATGCTGGACAACTGTGACAGCATTTATGGTGCTCTAAGGGTGTGCGTGTGTCTCATCAGTGTGATATAAAATCAATCTGTCCAATTCATCCATTGTTCTTCAAGGAGAGAAGATCCTTCAGGGAGTCATAACAGTTCCACTGACTGCTTTCTGCTCTGGAGACAAAGTCATTGATCTGATGTGCTGTTGTACAGCTGTATGTGTTGCTGTGGACAGAAACTCTCCCACAACACCAATGTTCTCTATATTTACTCATCCCATTCATGGTAAACACATTTGTAATCGTTGCCCTGTAATTTCTTACACATTTATATTGTTATTGTTATTTGCTTTTCATATT